>OU611765.1:6078342-6138342 GCA_914767535.2 Dunaliella primolecta
ACCATAGGCAAATGGCCCTCACCCTCACACTTAGCTTTGAGGACCCCTCAAACAGACACCGTAATGTCACTTTGAACCTCCTCACCAAACAAACAACGCACCTGAAGAATCTTCCCACAGAATACCTTACAGCAAGAGAAGGAACCAACCTCCACATCAAACGTCAGCTCAATTACTGCATGAGAGCCCGTCAGCTGATGAGTGTTTACTCAAGCAAGCTCCACCTCATGAAACGCAACGTTAGCCTGTTTCTTGATGACTTACAAATCATTGATAAGGCCCTTTCCCTTTGCAAACCCCCCGCCCACTCTCTCCCAACGCTGATTGCCTGCATCACAAAACCCCTCTAAAGTCTGGATATCCAGGGACTCCATGACCTAACAACCCGCAGCGGAACCCACATAGTCACTGTTGCCCAACTTAAAAACAATCACTCAAACATCACTTTAAAACGGAAAATAGCCCTAAACAGGTTAGCAGCCTTAGTTAACCTACCTCCTACTTTAGAATTAACTCCAGACATCATACATAACATTCTTCAAGAAAAAAAGACTGCAGCTAACACCCTCCCTGGATACCGCCAAATCAACAACAGCCATATCAGCAAACTGGTTGACACCCATTTCAACACCGCATTCCCAAATCCACCCTGCCCAGAAACTATCTCCCCTACCAACACCGTACATACAACGCAAACAGTGCCTCCAACACAACCCCGTTCCAAAATCCACTACAGACACCCACTCACTGGCCGCCACATCAAACTAACAAACAACTCAATCACCGACCCTATCCAAAACTCTGACAGAGCAACACTAAGTCAAGGGGCTAACCCACCGGGTATAAATGCCAACCAACCAATCCACTGACTCCATCAACACACAAGGGATTTCTCCAGCACCCTGGGAAGAGGCTATTGCAAATCCCGGTAATACACACGGTACCTCACAAGGGAACGCTCAAGGAACCACAACTCAAAGAAGTCCCAATGAAGCCAACAATAACCTCAAACCAGCCTCCCATCACGGACATGAAACGCCTCCCACCCAAGTACTAGGTATTAGTAATGCCAAGTCTCAAAGTACCCCAAGCCCAATAGATGAACCACCTAGCAAAAGGACGCGGTCTAAATACAAACAGACAACCATCACAACTCCAGGGGCACACTCCCCAAGGCAAAACACATACCAAAACAACCTGCCGCTTCCCACCCAATAAATAAAATTAGAAACCATAGATATCCCACACTCTGTCCTCACACCCACACAAAAACTTGAAACAACACCCCTTTGCCTTCAAGCAACTTCTTTAACCACTCCCACCGCGAAGAAGAGAACAGCTCCTATCAACTCTACCCTCCCCCATACTCAACCAACCTATCTCCACACATCAGACAGATTCGACCCACAAGCTCTGTCTCCCCACAATGAGCCACCCAGCAAGCGCACACGATCCAAATCACAATCAAGCTCCTTCCTCCCGATCAATCTTCCCAACCAAGCAGCATCCTATCCTCTGGGCTCACAACACCGATACAGAAACCTAACCCCCACGTATCCCAATGCCCCAGACAAAGCGACCAATCATCAATCTAGCTCACCTAACCTGCCTGCCACCATTCCTCTCACTCCCTGTAACCAAGACGCTTAAAACAGCCGCCATATAGCAATGAAGAAAAAGCTTCTCCACATTAATACAAACCTTCCCATCCCTATTATTTACCCCTTAGGCCAAACAGCCCAACACACAGAGCTCTGGAACTACAAGCAAAACAGGTTGAAAAGATTGGCAGAGCAAACAACCCCCCTCGATGCTGTTAATACTGTTTTACACATCAGTGCATGGAGAATCTTTACGGCCAAGGAAAGAGATAGGAATGACGATCCCCCTTTACAGCAGAAGCAATACCTAACCCACTTTGCGCCCTTGACCATAGAAATTTGGGCCCTGCCGATGTTCAGAACCACTGGGTTCACACCTGTAAGCATTGAACCTGCTGCCCGGGCAGGAATCGAATGTGCCTGCTGTGAGATCTGCAACTATCCTGGTGGCAAAGAATGAACTATGAACCCCCCTACCCTGATATGTATATTTGTGATGTCTGCCATAGAACCTATCACTGGACGTGCATGAGAGACCTCGGATGCTACACCAATGAACCGAGACAACATATAGACAATAGCAACTTCTGGGCCTGCCCGGCATGTGCTCACCTCAAGGAAGATGAAAAACACAATAGGGAATCAAGCTTTTTCAGCAAAGAGCTTATACGCATTGCCAGGGAGCCGAGCTGGGAACCAGAAGACGTCAAAGAAACATGGCCCACTTTTCTCCAACGCATGCTTGAATTTGAGACCCACAAGGATGAGCCAGACCTGTCCATTCCTGCTGCTGACCTCCAGCTAAACAACCTTGAAAGGCGGGATTTGAAAAAACAGACGGGACAAACACATGGAAACCAAAACTAGACATTGACCTCCGCGACAAGGCCACCTTTGATGTTAATCCCACAAACCCACAGGCAGACATTATTGGAACTGGACGTTTTGAATTCTGTATCACAACAGTTGAACTCATTAGATCTTAGCCCAATAATACAACAGACCCTCACCCCAGTGTAGATACTGCCCATTCCCTGTGGACACGCCTTCAATACCACCCCTGGTGTTGCCAGAGGTCCACTCCTTACAGGTGGCATGCATTTACGGCACAGATGGCAAATGTAAAGGGATGCTTACCCCAGAGCGCATTAATATCCTCCACAATGCATTTGACAGAGCAAAGCACAGTGGGATACACGACACAAGAAAAGAAAAGGAAAACTACGTACTACCTAGTAGGCAGAGGAAACTCTCCCTACATCAATTTAGGAAAAGGAGACACATTGGCTCAGAAGAGCCGTGAGTCCCCTCCACCACGAAGCTACAAATAGAAGACCCTAATGGGGATCTGGAGGATTATTGGAAGCACCCGGCTCCATAACCTGGCTGCAAGATGTATTCTTGTTTTCAATAGCACGCCTAGTGGTAACAAGCTTGTTGGCATACATGACAGAATGGGCATGAAGTTTGCGAGCAAGTTTACTGGCGCGTTGGTGGTCGAGTCCCAGTTGTTTAAACTGGTTAAGGGTGTGCTCAGTGTAGCAGGTCCCACCAACACCCAAAAGGATGGTGTGGAGAGTCACAACTTTTGCATTAATGAGTTTGCAGAGGTCTGCATGCTGCCGCTGTGCCGCCTCCAACTGTTGTCCAGGCCTCGTGTCTTCACAGTACTTAATTTCAATCAAGTTGTCAGGCTGAGAGTGTGACGCATACAGATTAGTGTCTTAAGTTCAGTATCCTATGCGTTTAGAGAAGGAAAATATTGATGCTGTGGCGTACAGCGCTTAGCAGATTCACTGGGGCACCCAGGACTGAGAAAACAGAATCTCTTGTGCAAGTTCCAGAGAGTCGGCGCGACCCTCACCAACTCAAGTCTTTGTTGTCTCTTACACTGGCTAGACTGCGCTGTGCGCACTAATGCTGGACACACACACTTAACTGGGGGTTGCTGCTGTTCTCCTCCTCCTAGGGCTTGGGGCTTTCTAGCCTGACATGGTCCACGTGCTCAGTGGATTATTGCTGCTAATCTAGATTCTTACAAGATAGCTATGGGGAAACAACAAGAGTAAGGATGGCGCTACTACGAGTGCAAAGTAATGTTCTCTAAACGCAGCCACAGCTGCTCAATCACAGGTATAAATACCAACTGTCCAACCAACTCAACTAACTTGCAGCACACTCTCGTTGCAGCAGACTCTCGTCATGACAGCTGTCAGGCTGAGAAAGTGACGCAGCCATAACAGTGTCTTAACATCCCATGACCAGACCCCCCTATCACAAGCATGGAAGTCCTGGAGTGCGCAGTGATATCTAAGAATGGGGTGTGAAGACAACGCCAAAAAGGGTAATCTAAGACTACGGGCATAAGAAAGCAAAGATAGATCCGGTTGGCACAAGAAACTGAAATTCAAGTTCTGCTCCATCCCCCTTCCACAAGATGAAAGACAGAAAGCACCGGTCAACTGAGTTCATTGCATTGCACTCAAGTCTGCATCAACCTAAAAAAAACATTTTAACTTTGACTAGTAGGGCACAATTGTTAATCACACACACATACACACGCAAGGACACATAGGCACACATAAGCAAGGTAAACAAGAAAATATAACTCATCCACCGCGCTAGAAGGCAGGTGGGCATCCACCGCGCCCGAGGGCCGGTGGGACGGATCGCATGCACATGCTTATGCGGCAGCAAGGCAGAATGCAACATCTTACAAGCAGTCTAACTCCTCTCATTCCCGGCTAAAGAGACCAGTGTCCCAGCGGGCATCAGCCGGCGCTTCACTTCAGTGGCACTGAGCTGCTGAAAACTGCCATCCTCAAAGTTTGCCTCATAGCACTTGAGGCCTGCTGATGGGCCTAGGTAACTAACACACGCCAATTTGGTGGCGCCCTTCTTGGCCCGCATGGCGATCACGCGCCCGTCATAGGCCGCTTGCTCTTGGCTCTTTCTTCTCGTTGCAGCGTCTTTGAACAGGGCGGGAGGCACAAGTGCTTGCACAGGTACAGCGATAGCTTGTGTGGCACGCAAGAGAGCAACATCCTCCAAGGTCACCCCGTCTTTAACGCAGCGGGGGCACAGCCAATCACCTTTGGGCACGCTAGCAAGTGGCGGATCCAAGCATGTAGTGTGCCATCCTGTTCCACATGCATCACACAGCAACATCTTCTCTTCCTCGTCTACAAATCTGCACACTTCGCAAGCCAGGGATGCTTCTGGTCTGCTAAGGGTCACATCAATTGTGGGGTCTATGCAAGGCAGGTGGCAAGGTGCAGTTGAGCTGCTATGCATCTTGCCTTGTGCAGAAGTGGGTGCTCGGACAGGCTCATGCTCTGCTTTGTCAACCGGTGTGGCAGTTGCAGTGCTATAATCATGCACCGTCATGCATACAAGGAAGGCAGTGGCTGCCGTGCGGACCGTGCTTTTGCCAGTGCTGATGAGTGGTACGCTGGCAAATGTGGTGAGGTCCCCTTGCTTCAAGAATGGCCTGTACTCCAACAGATTTACCACAGGGTCAGGTCGTGCACCCCAGTCTCGAGCCACGTGAGTGCTGAGCAGCACTTCATACAGGTCATCCACATCTGCTGCCACCAAGAATGTAATTCCATCAGGGGAGGCTGTTGAGCATTCCACATCCGTACCTTGGTTCAAGATGGTGTGGATGGGACCTACCACCTGGCCGACCACACCGCTGGAGCGTCCCATGGATGTGTGGATCTTGTGCGGAGAGGGCCCGTATAGGATGCCATGCTTGTCAGCGAACTCCTTGGACAACAGGTTGACCTCGGAGCAGGTGTCATATAGCACCCGCGATGCCTTGATCAGCTTCTCCCTGTGGGCAAAAGATACGCCTTGCGACAGCCTGCAGAGGCCGCTGCTCTCTTTCAGGTACTTAGCCGTGTCAAATACAGGTGGCGGTGTTTCTGGAGTGTGCTTGGCTGCAACAAACACGGATGCATCTTCCAACCCAAAGAGTGAAGGTTCTGGTGCTGCAGGTTTGTCTTGCGTGACATGTTGAGCTGGAATGTCAGGTGCTGGGGTTGGTGAACCTCCAGCCTCAGGAACATGAGCTGTTGCGTTCTGTGCCTTAGTTGTAGCAGCTACACATGCAGAGTCAGAAGGCAGCAGATCTGTACGCCTCAGCGCGCCTAGGAGAGTGGGCACTGGCATCTTGAAGGACACCTCAAAACCAGGCAGTTTTTGCATGGCAGCAAGGTCATGCTGGGACAACTCTGAACCTAACACACGTACCGTGGCCATCAGTGGTTGCGCAGGCCTGGCAGCGGGAGCTGAAGCCGCCCCGGGCACACTAGCTCTGTCCGGCACTTCAGCCCTGAATGGTACTGGTGTCACTGCGCACACACTCGACTGTTGGCCTGCATCTGCGTCTAGGCGTACTGTCATCGAAGCGTGTAAAGGTGGCCAAACTGGCTGCGTTACATCTGCAGCAGGGGCAGGCGCCCCAAAGGAAAAGTTCTCCCCTGGGTGTGCACATTCTGGAGATGGAGTGGCCTGCGCAGCATGGCTTGTTATGTGCACTTGCTTAAGCAAGCTTGGTTTGCTGGGTGGCAGGGGCAGGTGCTGGCATGCGGGGCTGTGCTGGTGGTGCGCGCATGTGCACACGCGGGTCATAATCCCTTCCATAGCATGGTGCATCAGGCGGGTGAATGCGGCCACAGACCTCATGGCGAGGGTACTTGAACATCGTGCCAGCGCGTGCGGGGTAGATCATGTTGTTGGCATAGAATGGGGCAGGCGCAGTTTGAGGGCCTGCATGCTGTGCTTGCATGTGCACTGGTGCATAGGAGTGTGGCTGTGCCGCGGGGTACCATTCTTGCCTTGGCACTGGTTTCTGCGTGTATGGCCCAAATGGGGGCGTGGCAGCTGCACGGCTTGGTGCTCCTGGGCCTATGCCTACTGCAGACAGCCCCTCCATCACTTCCTGCGTTACTGCACCTGCCATGTTGGACTGGTCCTGAGGGGCGTCAGAAAAATCACAGGCTGGTTGATGCTGATTGAACCTGATTGATTTCAATCAGGGCCATTTCAATTGGTTGTTCAATCGAGTCTGATTGAAATCAATCGAGTTTTCACACAGCCAAAAGACTCGATTGATTTCAATCACATCTTGATTGAAATCAATCAGGTCTTCTTTCAATAGGTCTCTGTTGATTTCAATCACATCTTGGTTGAAATCAATCAGGTTTTCTTAAAAATAGGTCTCTATTGATTTCAATCACATCTCGGTTGAAATCAATCAGGTCTTCTTGCAATAGGTCTCTATTGATTTCAATCACACCTTGGTTGAAATCAATCAGGAGTTCTTTCAATAGAAATCTATTGATTTCAATGGAGCCTTGATTGAAATGTTGTTTTCGCCTTTCATCTTGCCTCTTGTTACCTGCGCTGAAGGCACAGATGTAGTCATTTGCATGGAAAATAGTCTCCTAGAGAGAGGGCAAGATGTAGATCAATCATTTCTCCTTGCATTGAAAAAAAGGTTTACATTGACTACAACGTGAATTGAGGAACTGTGCTTCAAAACCAACAAGGCTAAGTTAAACAACTAATATGAAATGGAAAAAGCAGGCTTGCTCAGGCTTGTCTGCAAAAAAACGAAGGCATGCAAAGAAAGGGGTAGCAACACACTGCGGCACCTGCCTTCGAAATCATGATCATGACTAAGTTAGTCCATTAAGCAGGAAATCAGTCACGCAAAGGAAAGACTTGGCAGTCAGTGCTCATGTAACATGCTTGAGGCAAGGAACCAAAATCAGAATAGGAATGTGCCATGTTGGGAAACAAGCCATGTTAAAAAAAAACAAGCAGCCTGCATTCTCATGCACTACTAATGCCCTCTAAAGTAGAAATTCTACAGTTGGGATTGAGAGAAATACTAATTCAAAAGCATAGTTCTTGCCTATCAGGTGTAAAACGCAAAAGCATTTTTTTCACGAACAATTCGGCATGCATCATTATACCATGCCAGCAGACTTGTTCACTGGTGGCTTAACAGGACACCCCTCCAACCTGCGGGCACAAAGAGGTGGAATTGTGCTCAGTTAAGCCATCATCTGTAGGTTTCACTTTCAACTTCCAATCGGGAAACCTTGCGCGCGCGTGTGCACACACAAACACACACACGGGCATGCAGCAAGAGTTCTACATGCAGCAAGAGTTCTACATGCACAAGAGGCATGGGCGATAATTGGCTTGCCTTTTTGTACGAAGCCCACAGTTGCCACCTAACCAGCCCTGCTAGCACAAACATATCAGCCATGTTGTCAACCTCATGTGTTGTAATATTAGACCCATGCCATTCACCTGGAAATTTCTCGCTCAGTTTACATGCCAGTTATCTCTTGGGTGGCCGCTGAGCTTTCATTGTTTGTTCCTCCCTGCATTCCATTTGCATAAAGGATTGTGAATGTTTCGGGGTTGTAGGAATGTTATAAAATGTATAAGTGTCGATGCCCAAGACAGAGCCCTCAACGTCAACAGTAAATGAACTTCAAACTCAGCAGCCAAACCGTATTTCTTCCAGCTCTGGAAAGCTGTTAGGATACAGAATTCTTCCAATACTACAAACAGAGGAACTTCACAAAGGGAAAATGTCTCACATTAAGGGATTCTAACAGCTTGCTGTGGCACTCTGCAGCTTTCCAACTTTTTTGCACACCCTAGAGTGAAGAATGCCCAAGCACATTGTTGTTTCTACATGAAAGACATTTGCAACCTGAAGGCACTTCAATCACAAGCCTTACTTGGATCAGTGGGTTTCCCTTATGCAGGCGGACAAAATAGCCCCACAGCCCACCCCGTTGTCTTGCTAAGCCAGCAGGATCATGGAGCTGCTTGTTCCAACCTTGTATATTTAATGAGAGGGTAAATGCTTGTCCAACCAAATGATCAAATTAACCATATCTGCTTTAGCCACGTTATGCTTCTTCTGCATGTGTACATCACAGAAAGAGGTGTAATTGCAATTATATGGAAGTATGACTGGTTTTTATGTCAGCGACTAAGTGGTGCATCATTCAAAGCATCTGATTGCATGAATTATAAATTGCACGTCAGCTCTGCACCTGCTCTGGCCCTGCCAGTGGTGGACCCTTCCTCTGGCGCGGCCTGTCCCTGCTCGCACAACAACAGCAACAACATACAAGATGAAGTTTTCAGACTTCCTGAAAAATTAAACACAAATCAGCACACAGGATGGAAGACAGAAATGGTGAGGGTTTTTTTGCAGCATCAACCACGCCAAGCTCTTCCATTCTCTTGTTCGCTTGAATTCAAGCCAAGCGCTCTTGTTCATATGGATTCACCCTGCACGCATGCGCAATTGGTTCAGCTCTCAGCTAAACAAACATGAACGTCGAGGCTCTACATTAAAGCCTTTTGAACCACAAGCTCAAGCCTTGGCTCCAAAGATGCTCCTATAATACACCTGGTGCAGCACCTTAATTCACCTTCTTTTTCTAGTAAGGCGGCTTTGGTCCTCACCATCAAGTCCTGGAATGGGAGAGCAAAATGCAGGGTAGTGCTTCACACTTCCAATATCGTTGGGCGGTAAAAGGGTTTCAAGCCATACGCTTGTGTGCAGCAGCTGCCACATGACAAGCTTGCCTTTAGCTGTCTTCTTCATTTTCTTCTTCTTCTCCTCCTCCGTCACAACCACCCCATGCTAATGCCACCTATAGCACAGTTATGCCATCACTATACTCAACGTGGCAGCATTTTAGGGGGAGGGGCATGCTCTAACGTAAGCGTGGATATCCAACATTCAAAGAGACCATTTTCACTTGACAAGGGGTCACTGCTGCTTTCTTCGCCCTATTTAGCAACTCCTTTAAATGACAGCACAACATTGGGAGCCAAGGCTGGGAAGGAGTGAACTCCTTTTTTGGAGTCAATGTACATTCTAACACATTGCCGTTGCTGGGAAATACATTTACAAGCCTGGCATGTAATGGCTATGAGACAAGGCAAGCATGCCCACCTACTTCCCTTTTGTTCTTCTTCTTTTTTTCCTCTTCCCTAACTGATGCCACTCATGTCAATCAATTAATGGTGGCAAAGGAGCATTGAATGTCGTGCTGCCTGCCCCCCTCTTTGCTTTTCGAACGCGAGCCTAAGGGGGGAAACACCTTGTGCATGTTGAACGTGTGAGCAAGCATGCAAGCAGAACCATGCAAGCGTGTTCGTGTGTACTGAACCAAGTGATACCGAACCCAGTGTTGAACAGTGAACTGTAAATATTATTGTGATTATTTATCTTGCTTATAGCTTGCATATCTGGGTGTGTCCTAAACCTTGATCAGTTCTCGCTTGTTGATATTCGTTGTCCGCTTTAATCCCGTGTAAACAGTTAACAGGGTTATGGGCCCAAGCCCACGCTTCCACTGCGCCGTCTGGTAAGGGCTTCGCCAGTGTTCCGAGTTCGGGCTCTGTACTGCGCCTTGTGCGCCAAGCACCTGCCAGGCGGTTAGGTGCGCTCGCGCGCACAGCAGTGCGATGGAGATCAGCGGACCCGTTGCTGGCGGGGGAATGCGCAGCAGCGTGCCCATGTTGGGGCTGGACAACTGGGCTGAGTGGAAACCCAAAATGGAAGCCCACCTCACCATCAACAAGTGCATAGTGGCTATCCTGCCAACACCAAGGATACAATCAGGTGGAGTTGATGAGGCTGCAGTGAGTTGGCTTAATCTGCGTGAAAGGCAGCAACCAAACTCAGAAGAAAACATGCTTGCCAAGGCTCACATCCAGCTGCACGTTGCGCCTATCCACAATGATGCTATGATGCACCCCACAGCCAAAGAGTGTTGGAGGGCTCTGGAGAATACATGCATGCAGCAAGGTGCAACCAGGCGCTACGAACTCAAGGAAGAGCTGCATGATTTGTGCATGCTGCCAGACGAGAGAATGGCAGTTTATCTGTCTCGGGCATTCCACCTGTATACCCAGCTGCATTTGGCTGGAGCACCTGTCAGCAGTGAAGACAAGCAGCACCACATCCTCAGGGGCCTCCCGCCAACATACTCCACTGACCGCAAGCTGCTCAAGGCGCAGGTGCATGACATGGCGACTCTGAAGGTCAAGCTGCTGCAAGCAGAGGCGGACCAGCGAGGCGAGGAGAAGCGCGCAGGCAGTGTCAATGTTGCAGCACGCCCATAGCAGCAGCAGCGCCAGCAGCAGCAGCCACAGCAGCAAGGAATGCGTGGCCGGGGGTCGCGCAGTGGTGGCCGGGGTGGCCGCAGAGGACAGCAGCAGGGCGGTGGGGTGGTGCCAGGCACGGATGGCCGGACTCTGGCCAACAAGCAGTGCTATGGGTGTAAGCGGTGGGGACACTACCAGGATCACTGCCCCAGCATGCAAGGTGCAGACACGGGCGGTGTTGACAATGCAGCAGCAGGAGTGAGCGTGCTCTCTGTCGCCTGACTGCCAGTGGCCTCTCAGCGGCTGCCACAAGTGAGTGATGATGCGGAGCAGGAGGATCGTAGTGCGGAGCAGGAGGATGCAGCCGCAGGGGCCCAGCAGGACAGCGGCAGAGGTGCAGCAGTGTGCGCTGCAATGAGGAGGAAAAGCATGTGCATGGACTGGGTGCTGGACAGCGGGGCCACGCACCACATCACGCCACACAAGGAGGCGTTCTGGGAGCTGGGAAACAGGGGCAAGGAGATCAGGGCGCTGGAAGGTCAAGCGCAAGCAGTGGGAGAGGGCACAGTGAGGCTGCGTGCGTCGCAGCCGGGTCAGAGCAAGCAGCTCGCTGAGGGGGAGCCGATGCTGGAGCTGCGGAATGTGCTCTGGGTGCCATCAGCGCCTTGCAGCCTCTTGAGTGAGGTGAGGCTGCAGCGGGTAGGCGGTACACTGCGGGGAGCAGGAGACAGCAGGCAATTTGTGCTGCCAGGCGGAGTAAGCGTGCGGGGCACGCTCAGCGGTAGCAGCGGCCTCTTCGGCTTCAGGGCTGAATGCGTCTTGCCAACAGCAGCGCTTGGGATGGGTGCGCTGCGGCAGCCGGCAGACGCCTGTGCCCAGCTCTGGCACAGGAGGCTTGGGCATCTCAGCAGCAGTAGCATGCAGCAGGTAATCAGGATGGTACACGGGATGGATCTCACGCTGCAGCAGGCAGGGGCGGTGAGTGATGCGCTCTGCCCAGAATGCGCAGCGAGTAAGCAGCACAGGCGGCAGCACACGGGCAGCCAGCAGCCAGCACGGGAGTTGCTTGAGCGGCTGCACACGGATGTGATGGGCCCGCTGCTGCCCAGCCTGCCTCAGCTTGGAGATGCGCGGTATGTGGTCACGGTGTTGGATGATTGGTCAGGGATGTGCGCGTTGCAGCCGGTGGCCCTCAAGGGAGAAGCGTGCAGGGTGGTCCAGGAGGTGGTGAAGCTGTGGGAGAATAGCACAGGCAAGAAAGTGAAGCAGCTGCGCAGCGACAGAGGTGGAGAGTACGTGAGCAAGGACATACAGCAGTGGTGCGCAAGCAAGGGGATACAGCAGCAACTCACACCACCCTACACGCCTGAGATGAATGGCAAGGCAGAGCGGCTCAACCGCACGCTAATGGAGCGGGTGCGTGCAATGCTGGAGGAAGCACAGCTGCCAGGGGGATTCTGGCCAGAAGCAGTGAGAGCAGCAGCGCATGTCATTGTGCGCAGTCCAGCAGCAGGTAGAGCAGCCACGCCGCTCCAACTCTTCAGCGGGCAGCCTCCCAGCGTGGCCCACCTGCGCGTGTTTGGCGCTGCCGCAACGGTGCTGGTACCGCGGCAACAGCGCACCAAGGTGGACATGGTGGGTCAGCGTGGGGTGATGGTGGGTTACGCGCGCCAAGGGGCTGGGTGGCGTGTTTGGGTGCCTGATCGCATGCGTGTGGTGGAGTCAGTGGATGTGCTCTTTGATGAGCGCCCGGTTGAGCACCGCGGAAGGCCCGCGCACCAGGCCGCCGCTGCTCCTGGGCCGCCGCTGCTGTGCCAGGAGGATGCGTATGGTGTTGGGAGCACAGGTAGCAGCGGCATGGGAGGTCTGCAGCATTGGGGGCGAGCAGCAACTGCACCAACTGAGCAACAGGGTGGGCCTGCTGCTCAGGGGGGAGAGGTAGGTGCAGATGCTGGTGCCCCACAGCACAATGCGCAGCAAGCAGCTGTGCACGGTGATGGAGCGCCGCCACAGCCACCGCCTGAGCCACCACCCGCACAACACATTGAGGCTGCAGAGGGTGCGCAGATCGCGCCTGTCTCCGGCGCTGGATCGCCACCGCAGCCACCGCCTGAGCCACCGCCTGCACACGGTGAGAATGATCATGAAGCTGCCGGGCATGAGCAGCCCCATGAGCAGGCACAGCAGCAGCCACAGCCGCCGCAGCAGCAGGAAGTGCGCCGCTCCACGCGTGAAAGGCGGCAGCCAGCCCACCTGCAAGGCACGTTCCGTCCCTATGGGCATGGGCAGTGGGCTGCAAACGTAGCTGTCAGCAGCAATGCGGGTGATGATGGGCCATGTGTGGCCTTGGTTGCAGCGGGGGAAGTGCCACAGAGCCGTGCAGAAGCAGCCAGCGCGCCAGATCGCGAGCAGTGGTTCGCGGCGATGGATGAGGAGATGAGCGCGCTTCATGGCAGCCCCCACAGATCAGCATTGGGCAGCAGCACTGGGGGTGCTGCGCTACCTATTAGCCACGCGCACTCTTGGGATTGTGTATGGGGGGGAGAGCAGCAGCCCTAGCAAGCCTGAGGGGTTCGCAGACGCGGACTATGCAGGCTGTCCTGACACGAGGAGGAGTACGAGTGGATATGTGTTTACGCTGTATGGTGGTGCAGTGTCATGGAAGAGCAAGCGCCAAGCTTGCGTCACCACCAGCACGGCCGAGGCTGAGTATGTGGCGGCTGTGCCCATGGTGCAGGAGGGGCTTTGGCTCAAGCAGTTGCAGAGCGATCTGCAGCTTGGTTCACGCAATGAGTGCATGCAGCTTTACACAGATAATGCTGCAACATTACGCATCCTGCACAACCCAGTGCAAACACGCCAGGCTAAGCACATTGACATCCAGCTGCACTTTGCTAGGGAGCGAGCTCTGCGTGGTGATGTGAGGTTCTCATACTGCCCTACTGAGCGCAACCTGGCAGACTGCATGACAAAGGCTCTACAGCCTGTGCGCTTTGAGCACTTGCGTGCAGGCATGGGCATGCACAGCATGGAGTCCAACTAATGTGCAGAGTTGCAAGAACTGTCATCTGCACAGTGTCCAGATATGAATATTTATGCCAACTAAGGGAGTGATCTGCAATCTGCATGAACTGAAACTGGTTTGCGTAATATCGGTAATCTGGAAAACAACAGTGATCAATTTTGTGTATTTGTGCTTACATGCTTGGGGGGGAGTGTTGAACGTGTGAGCAAGCATGCAAGCAGAACCATGCAAGCGTGTTCGTGTGTACTGAACCAAGTGATACCGAACCCAGTGTTGAACAGTGAACTGTATATATTATTGTGATTATTTATCTTGCTTATAGCTTGCATATCTGGGTGTGTCCTAAACCTTGATCAGTTCTCGCTTGTTGATATTCGTTGTCCGCTTTAATCCCGTGTAAACAGTTAACAGCATGCATGCACAGTACATCTGCAAGGGGAAGCACTAGACGCATGAGACACTCACCATATGAACCTTCCCCATCCATGGCCTTCTTGATGGATTTAACAAGTACTTTACCTGTGCATGCATGTGTGTGTATTTGTGTATGAATGTGCACATGTGTGTGTGCGTGTGTGTATGTGTGTGTGTGTGTGTGTGTGTGTGTGTGTGTGTGTGTGTGTGCGTGTGTGTGTGTGTGCTTGCGTGTGTGTGTGTGTGTTGTGTGTTTGTGTGTGTGTGTGTGCTTGCGTGTGTGTGTATGTGTGTGTGTGTGCTTGCGTGTGTGTGTGCTTGTGTCGCGAGACGCACTTGTGGTGATTGCATGGGCGTTGACTCAAGGTCGGCTGCAGCACAGGTTCGGACATCAGCCCATCCGCTCCACGACCATAAGAATGTCGTTGCCATTGGACGCAAGGCGGGACTGCACGCCCCAAATGCGACGGGCCGCAAACCAGAGACAGCTCCAAAATTTGCCAAGCTGGAAACACACTCTCTCTCAACCACTGCTGATGCATCCATTCAGACAAAGCTTAGAAAAATGGTTTGATGAATGTCACGGTACACACAGGGCCAAGCTGCAAAAGGCAAGACGTTGACTTCCAGTTTTTGACTCGCAGCTGCTCAGCATTGGCAATCACTGTACATTTGTATCTAATTTGATAAAATAAATTTATCTAATGTATAGTTTTCCCAGAGCTGCGTGCACCTGACTTCTTGGGGAAATGTGTGCAGCTGACTTTTTGAACCTGTCTACCACCACCTCTAACAAATTAGAGCACACAGGAAAAACCAGCACCAAATATGAGACGGACGCAGAACGGAAGGGAGTTAAAACACACAAATTCAGACAAATATACCCAGGCCTAATCTGTTGAGGTTGCCACCCCTCCTTGAAATCCTCGAGTGTCTCCTAAAATTGGCACCAGCTTCCATTAAAGGGGGTCCTAGGGTGAAGCTTCTTTCAGAAGCCAGGCATGGATTGCAACAACTGTTGTATTAGAATGCAAGAGCCGAGGGCCAAAGCCCGCCCGGGGCCCCCGTGCGTGCTTGTAACAACTTGGGCTTCAAGATTTAGACCATTGAAATACCTGGTGCCAAGGATCTAGGCTACAGGGAAAATAGGAAGTTGCTGAAAGTGCCACAGAGCCAGATTTAACCTTTGCACCAACTTGCTTATCAGTTCCTTTTAGTAGGGGTGCTGCGGCTCCCTGTTTACGAAAACGGCTACTCTTTTTTTATTGTTCGGTATTATTCTCTTAATAGGCTGAGCAGCCAAACTTACTGGCCAAAGGCTGAACTCCATTGTAAACCTTGTAACCCTTTTCAAAAACGGCTACATCAAAACCATTCTTGTAGAGGCAAAAGGTCACAGGGTATGTCATGTCTTGCGTACTGCCAGCTAATCAAACTGGGTGCTAAAAGTTTTGCCTGAGCTGAACAGACTAACATCCATAAAGCTTCACTCCCTTACAAATCTGAACTGAACATATTAATACACATCAAGCTTCACTCCTTTACACTAGGCGTGCTATTGAAAACAAGAATACTTCTTGCAGCCAGGCTATGGAGCCGGGTGCTTCCAATAACCCTCCAGATCCCCATTAGGATATTCTGTTTGAAGTCTTCATGGTGGAGGGGACTCACGGCTCTTTTGAGCCAATGTGTCTCCTTTTCCTTAATTGATGTAGGGAGAGTTTCCTCTGCCTACGTAGTTTTTCTTTTCTACAAGCCACTTGTGCCAAGACATCCTGAATCATGGTAGCCCCCTACAACCATGATGCCCGAGGTTCGGATCATATGTACAAGGGACCCAGGTATTTGTAAAAACAAACAAATCGGCAGCTTGGGGGCCACACCTACATGGCATTGATTGTAATTTACGTGAGGTTTGTAAGCTGTTTTTGCAGAGCAACGCACCGTGTGGTACCCAGTGCGTATTTAAGAAAATTTCCGAACAGTGCAATGAACTGTTAAAACCCTATGCACTAGCTATTCTTTTCCCTGTAGGTAGAGTCAAGCAATCGATCTTTGGGGGGAATGGAGGAGCGCCTTCCTAGTCCTGCAGAGGAGGCTCCTCCAGTGGCCTGGTCCTTATGGCCTAGTGCATCCGTCTCGTTGCAACAACAACAACAACAACAACAACAACAACAACAACAACAACAACAACAACAAGGACGACTACGACAACAACGAGCAAACTTTCACTGAAAGTTTCAGTAAGTTTTTTCCCCTGAGGCTGATCTGACGAACCCCTAAGGCCGAACTGACGATTTCAGATCACCTGAGATCACATTCAATCTATCCTGCACAGGAAGCTCATGTACTAAACTGGAATAAGATGAAATTGACTGGAATAAGGGAAAAAAACTGATTGGAACCGTGCGATTGTGGGAACAGGCAATGTGCCAGGGCTAGGTGTGACTAAAAGACCTGCATTTCCACATTTTGAGGCAAACCTGACCACCATAGATCAAACTTGCATATAATGCAGAGCAATTATAATGTTGGCATCATCCATTTCAACCCTGATTGAAATCGATTGAAACCTGATTGAAACCTGATTGAAATAGGGCTGATTGAAATCAATTGAGGCCTGCTTGATGCTGATTGAAATGTTGCTTCAATCAATTTCAATCAGGTTCAATCAGTTTCAATCAGCCTGTGATTTTTCTGACGGGTCAGCTGGGCGGCTTGGTTTGGCACGAGGGTTGGCTGCCTTCTTGTCACTCACCATAGCCTGCAAGTCCCTGCACTGCTCAGTGTTATGTGAAGGGTTGTGACCATGTAGCATGCAGAAGTTGCGCGCCTGGTTGGTTTTCGCAGGTGGTTGTACTGCCTGCGTGGTGTATGAGGCAGGTGTAGGTGACGCGTCAGCCTCCACAGTCATTCCCACAACCTTGCGAGTCTTGGCTGGATCTATACATTCCATAGTATTGACCAGGGCTTGGTGCTTGTGCATGTAGTCCACGAGTTGTTCAACTGTGATCTTAGGCTGCTCTACACACATGGACAGCAGGCGTGAGTGCAGTTCCTTCAGCTTCTCGCACTTCAAAAGCAACATTGCCTTAGCCTTCTTGCTGCTAGTAGATGAGGCCTTGTAGACCTTAAGAAATTTGTGCGCAAAGGTTGACAGGTCCATGCCATGCAAGCGCAAGTCTATCAGTTCCTGGTCTGGATCTGCCACCAAATGTGCAAAGTGCTCCTCGACAGCTTCCAACAATTGCTCATGGAGGGGCTTACCGCTTGATGGCGGTGCGATGATCTCTGCACGGTTGGCCTCATACCAATACCTTGCAGGCGTTTCAGCCTTAAAGGCTGTCAGGCAAAAGATGTCCACTAAGTCAACCTCTGTAATGCGGTTGTTGCCTTTGTTTAGCAAAGCTGTCCTGGCAAACCACAATTTTGACTGGTTGACCCAAACGTGCAGATCATCTTTTCCTTTCTCACCCCTGAACTGAGGGGCAGCTTCTGGAAGACTTGGTGCTGGCATTTCTTCAAGGCTAGCTAGTGGATTGATATAAGAAGTGACTGGCTTAACCTCAGGTGTGTAAAACTGATCCTCTAAATGCTGAGGTTCTGTACTAACTGAGGTGGGAGATTGTTGGCTAGTGCTAGCTTCCTCTTGTCTCTTTCTTGCCCCTGCTTGTGACCTAGTTTCTACTTGAATACCAATTCATGAATTAAGCCCTGGAGGAGGAGTGGGCGCAGCAACCCACCAGCTATTTTATTCAGTAACAAGATGCAATTCATGCAAGACACTTTCACAAATGGGTTGAGTCTGATCATCATTCCCTTAACATGACGGGCAAGTCTGCCTTCCTACTAGACCCCATCCACGGCTAACAAAGGCGTCAGTGGTTTGCGCGGCCCAAGAGGGCCAACGCTGTGGGTTCTGCCATGTTTATCACGACATTCCCGTTAAACACCATGCCTCGTTGGCTGGGCTGCACAGGCGGGGGTGTGACAATGACTGGCTGCAGCTGCTGTGGGAGCAATGGGAGTGCCTGGGGTGCCATCGGCGGATGGAAGACGCCCTGCTAATCAGGAGGCGACTGCCTCCACCGCTGCCACCGACAGTCCAGGTTGGTGTGGTTCACGGGTCTGTCCGTCTCGCCTCGATGGCCTGGGTGAGAGCATGGAGCGTGGTCAGGGAATCTCTGGGGGTACCAGGCATGCGCATTGGGGTCAAGCGCGGCATGGGGGTTGAACGGGCGCAGGTAGTGGCCAGACCTAGCGTGCGGGATATACGCGTTCACGCGCGGTGCTCCCTTGCCTTGCCCAGGACCACTGCCCCGCGTCCTGACATGGGCCTGCACCCCCTTGCTGCCACCAGTGCGTCGGCCATGGCCACGCGCACCCCGACCCCGGCTGCAACTGTCCCTTGGCACCATCCTCAACTCCCGGGCACTGTCCCTTGCTGGTGCAACTTGCCCTCCATCTTCTCTTTCCCTCCTTTCTCCCTGCTCCTTTTTCTCTTCTTCTCTCCCTGCCACACCCGTGCGCTCCTTGATAATACTGTCTAGGGAGCGCTCTTGCCACAAGGTGGGCATCATATCTGCATGCGCGGGGTGCATTAGAATTCATGTCACCCCGTGCATGCAGATATGCGTTTAGAGAAGGAAAATATTGATGCTGTGGCGTACAGCGCTTAGCAGATTCACTGGGGCACCCAGGACTGAGAAAACAGAATCTCTTGTGCAAGTTCCAGAGAGTCGGCGCGACCCTCACCAACTCAAGTCTTTGTTGTCTCTTACACTGGCTAGACTGCGCTGTGCGCACTAATGCTGGACACACACACTTAACTGGGGGTTGTTGCTGTTCTCCTCCTCCTAGGGCTTGGGGCTTTCTAGCCTGACATGGTCCACGTGCTCAGTGGATTATTGCTGCTAATCTAGATTCTTACAAGATAGCTATGGGGAAACAACAAGAGTAAGGATGGCGCTACTACGAGTGCAAAGTAATGTTCTCTAAACGCAGCCACAGCTGCTCAATCACAGGTATAAATACCAACTGTCCAACCAACTCAACTAACTTGCAGCACACTCTCGTTGCAGCAGACTCTCGTCATGACAGCTGTCAGGCTGAGAAAGTGACGCAGCCATAACAGTGTCTTAACATCCCATGACCAGACCCCCCCAAAAAGAGGCGTGAAGGGGGGAGAGCGCGCTAATGGTCTGCTACAAGCTTGGGCTGCATGCTGATGGGCTGATTTGATGTGGATGAGCTGCACCACTGCCTGATGCTAGTTTTGCTGCTGTGGCTTGAGTTGTGTTGCTTGAGTGCTGGCATAGCTGCACAGCACAGGGAGAGACAGAGAGCGGACAAGGGTGGACCAGCTGACCAGGTTACATCATTACATCAGGAACAACATCCCTGGCACATAGCCAGGGATAAAGAAAACGCGCCAATACTCAGAGGGATGCTCCGCAGAAGAAGGATAAAAGAGAGGGAGTCCAAGGAAAAGTCCCAACAAAATACAGGTCACACCTCACACACTTGACTATGACAGACCATCAGGCATTTGCAGCACACTCTCGCTGCAGCAGACTTTCGTCGTGACAGCTGTCAGGCTGAGAGTGTGACGCATACAGATTGGTGTCTTAAGTGCAGTATCCTATTCCCCCCTAATTGGTGTGCGAAAAGATGCAAAAGCAGATTCCTCGCACAGCAATTACAAAAAATGCTGCACCAACATTTGTGCGGTCTCAAGAATGTCTGTGAGGTCTCAAGAATGCAAGAATGTAGCCTGACCAGTTTTACAAAAGAAATGCATATCAATGCCTTTGTCCATGATGAGATACAGCCAAACTGAGAGAGCAGTTCAACACATGCACAAAAACATCCTGAGCCCAAACTCATTGGTAGCAAGCTGGCACATTGTTCTCAGTCCACAATCAATAATGCATTTCGTAGATAAGCGTTCACAATGCCCACCATCACAGCCGTCCCCCAGGGCGCCCGGGGACAGCATGACGCAGAGGTGCTGGGTGTGATAACCGACAGCACATAAACACAGGTGTTGCTGGGTGTGATAACCGGCAGCAGAGCACAAACACAGGTGTTGCTGGGTGTGATAACCGGCAGCAGAGCACAAACACGGGTGTTGCTGGGTGTGATGACCGGCAGCAGAGCACAAACAGAAGCAGCAGGAGCCATGGCAGACTCTTTAAAAGGCAGGCGAATAGACAACCATCGCGCGGTAGCACCTAACTAAAAATCGCTCATCCAGTCCATGCACCATCAATATGCGTCTCAAAACTCAATGCACATGCACACAGCCAATCAGTCTTGCCTTCTAAGGCTCCAAAGTCTCCCACACAGACAAAACAATGCTCTGCACAGTCTGGACGCACACAATCACAATGGTTCTGTTGGCTTCCCCCCTACATCCAGTGCTGCTGCCACCCACCAGGCATGCAGGGCAGGCAAATATCCCCCCAGTCCTCTGACCTCATGATATAATGTTCGTTCAGCGCAGTGGGCCAGTGTAAGCCTCAAATATAGCGTTCATCAGCGTGGCGGCACTCGCGCTTCCCCCACTCCACTCTAACACGGAACGCTGGCTGCCTGGTCCCCCCTGCAAAGAACACGCCCTGCCACGACGAGTCTCGACTCCGTTCTCGGATGATGCGCACCAAAACGAGGCGTGAAGGGGGGAGAGCGCGCTAATGGTCTGCTACAAGCTTGGGCTGCATGCTGATGGGCTGATTTGATGTGGGTGAGCTGCACCACTGCCTGATGCTAGTTTTGCTGCTGTGGCTTGAGTGTTGGCATAGCTGCACAGCACAGGGAGAGACAGAGAGCGGACAAGGGCGGACCAGCTGACCAGGTTACATCATCACATCAGGAACAACATCCCTGGCACATAGCCAGGGATAAAGAAAACGCGCCAATACTCAGAGGGATGCTCCGCAGAAGAAGGATAAAAGAGAGGGAGTCCAAGGAAAAGTCCCAACAAAATACAGGTCACACCTCACACACTTGACTATGACAGACCATCAGGCATTTGCAGCACTCTCTCGCTGCAGCAGACTTTCGTCGTGACAAAGTGCACATGCCACTGGTTTACATTCAGTTGGTGGGGTTGCCTCACGCGGTTGGCTGTTGAGGTCCTCAGTGTGGGGTTGTGTCTGCTGCGTAACACATGAAGGTGTGAGCAGGAGGTAGAAGGAGAAGAAGGAGTGGGTTTGGCTTTATAGGGAGTAATCAGTATAGCATCAGGACGGCTGGAGGTGAGTCTAGATCTCTCAAAAAATTTTCTTGGAAAGAGGTAAGGGGGTATAATTATGTTTGATGCATGTGCAGGGATTTGAAGGTTGAGCTGCGCCAACCTATCACCACTCCCTATGTCCATGTTAACCAAGCCTGCTCCCCAAGGGCTTTTGCTAAGAGTTTGATGATCATTCTTCCTGCAACATTGTGGCGTTCAGTTTTCATGCTGGAGATAATATGGTTTTGGCAGCCTGAAAGCATGTGGAGTGCGCTGTCTAATTGATGACAGCCTGTGAGAGGGCAGAGTGGGTTAGTGGACCTTTTAAAACGAACCGCATGTTTTTGGTTATAGAGGGTGCCAGTGCGATATTGTAAGATGGTGTGCTTCATGGGTGTGGATATACAGGACATGTTCCTAAAGGCATTGCTGATTTTCTTATCTACATGTGGTAACAAACTCTGATAATAAGAGTAGTAGCCTGTTTTGGGGTTGGCATATCCAATTCTGTGTTTTGTATGCATATGAGACTTGAGAGCATTTTGAAGATTGGGGAGGTAGGTGATTTTAGGATTGGGTGTAGGAGCTGTGGATGTGCCAGCATTGTGTTCTTTTTTTCCTCTTTGGCTAACCAAAATAAATGAGAAAAAGGATTTCTGCCAGGGCCTGCGCTAGGGATCCCGGTATCAGCCACATTATTATTGGCTTGGCTTGCTTGATATTTTGCAACAGCATCTGCACATTCGTTACCAGCAATGCCAGCATGAGATTTTACTTTGTAGAAACAAAGATTGGTTTGTGAGTTGCTAATGAGGGTAGATATGGTTTTTAGGACATCCCCTTGAATATGTTGTTTGTGCTTCTCTGGGTAAATAAGTTGTTTACGTATTTGATGAAGAGAGGTGAGACTGTCTGAAGCAATGTGTGAATAAGAGTGTGCGATGGCAGCAGCAATTGCTGCTAATTCAGCTCGACATGTGGTGTTGGTAATTCCAGCACCGTTGGGCTCGAGAAAGCTTCTGCTGTCAGTGAGAGGGCAGTAGACGCCTGCTCCAATTTCTTGTATGCCATTCTGGATTTGACAACTACCATCAGTGCAAGCCCATGTCCTCCAGTCAGGGACTTTGAGCTTGAGGGTTGGACTAGATTGGTTAGGTACAAAAAGTTCTTCCTGATTACCTACGTGTGGAGAGGTAAGATATCTAGATATTTGTTGTTTGTCAGAGGGGAGGTGTTGGCATTTATTGAATCCAGGCATATCAGCATGCATTGCATTGAGAGTATAATGGGTGCCTATACTGCGTTGCTTCCAGTTAACTTCTGGTACAGCCGAAGCCAGGCCTTGTAGCCAAGCTGGGTTATGGTTGTTTATATGAATCCTTGCAGCTGTGTTCCAGACTGCAATCATTTGTTGGTCCCAGGTGTGCTGAGAAAGGGGTATTCCCTGGTTGATGGAGGATTATGGATCGTTGTAGCAAAGGTTAGTACGAGCGATGGTTCCAAGTTTACACACAATCCAACCTCCTCCCAAAAGCTTTGCCTCCGAGCTCATGGGCCTCTTCTCACGCTCGATCTTGAACAGCAATAAATATGAAAGTAAAAAAAAGGCTTCAAACATGCACATCCTACCTAATCACATCCACACAGCCATGCAAAAACGGGCCCTAGTAACCCAAGAAAAATGGCCTGACCACTAGATCACAACCCATACCACCTCCACTACTGGAGTGAACACCCCCGAGACAGAGTTTTTGGAGCAATCCATAATGCCCTCTCATCCAAATTCTCTGTATTCTCAACATGTCATCCAATTTATGACGACCATCATAGTGACATGATGTCATGTACCTCACCCTCAAACATGTCATTTACTCTGCAATACAACACAGTAACGCCACAGCAACTTTCATGTTCCTACCAAGCTGGGGAGGTCCAATGAGCACTAACCCGTACTCAAAACCCCTCATCTCTGTTGCACACTGGGAACCATATTCTCAACGACCCTCAAATATATTACTCCCCCCTTCTGGGTCAGTAAGGAAATTATGCTCCCCTGCCACTCGTGGAAACTACAAATAATCGCTGTCCGGAACACTGCAGCAAGAGTTCACCTAAATGAAACCAACCCAACTTGGCTCACTGATCTAGCACAAGACATCCCTGAAGTGCGCTGGTGGGAAACAACCATCAGTAATGACCCATTTCTCAACCCCAGACGCCTAAGCATTGAGATTGATTTCAAAAAGTTTGAAAAGCTACCCTCGGAACATCAACAAACCCCTAAAAATACAGTTCATAGCCAACAATTCCTCCCACCACTCACCTCATCTAGCCCTAAGCTGATCTGTAAAGTCCAAAACTGGAAAGAGTGGGCATATACAGATGGCAGCTGCCATATCCACCTAGGAAAGCAAGTGATAGGAGCAGGAGTCTACCACCCCGACAAGGAGAGGCCCGGCTATTTCCAGCCAAACGGAGCAGGAATCACTAATACCATCGTAAGGGCTGAATTAGCTGCAATAGCAGCTGCCATTCTCCAGGGCCACTCTCACATCGCCACTGATAGGCTTTCTTCAGCCCAACAAATCAGAAAGCAAATACTGTACCCAGAGCTTCACCATCAGCATGTCCAAGGCCATATCATGAAAATTATAATACAGCTTGTGCGCAACTCACTTACTCCCAAATATTACAAGGTTAAATCTCATGTTGGTAGTGCGGGCAACGAATGTGCAGATGCCATTGCCAAACATCAGGCTATTCAAGGTGATGACACCCCCACAGACGTAGCCTTCCTCTGCGTGAACCTTGAAGGTAATCCTTTCCATGACACCACCTGGTTTGCCTTCGAGGAAGCTACCCACTCCCATGCAAGCACATCAGAGCGCCCCAACTCACCTGTCCCAAAGCTTGAACATTTTTCCAACCTTCATGATGCTCTGAGGACGCACATGCATTCAAAACACAGACTTGGCTAACACAGAGACAGGATACTACTCTTATCATCAAAGCCTACTTCCTACAGTCCATAAAAAGGTTAGCAATGCCTTCTGGACCATGCCAAAACTTCCTTTAAAAATGAAACGAAAGATCTTTAACTACCGCACAGGTACCCTCTTCAATCAAAAGCATGCGCTTTAAAATGTCCACCAGCCTACAATGCCCCCTCTGCGGAGAGCCAGACAGTGCCTTGCATATTCTTTCGGGATGTAAGCATTCCACCATATAAAATATGGAAACTGAGCGCCACAATATTTCTAGCAGAATCCTCCTAAAGGTGTCAGCAAAGGCCCTCTTGGGGCGGGCCTTGCCTCCATGGACATTGGCAGTGCAGATCGTCTTGCTTTACAGAACCTGCAGATCCCTGAACACTCAACAAACAGAACCCTTCCCAAATACATTTTCCCTCGTCGTTTCCCTGACAAACAAAGGCTCACTTCCAGTCGCCCCAATGCCATTTTAGTTGTTCCAACGAAAAGAGTGCCAGGACCAATTCCCGGTATCCGTTGAGAAGTAGAGGGGGGCGCGGGGGTAATAGGGAGCAATCCATAAAAAATGGCATGCTCAGCAACAAGGTTCTTACGCCATCAATACCATTTTCAAGCACAAATTTCAAATTCAAGCAATCCTGGAATGGCAAAAGCTCCACAAAAGATATTGAGGCCCTTCACCTGCACATTCACAAGAACACTACAAAG
Source organism: Dunaliella primolecta (assembly GCA_914767535.2). NCBI lineage: Eukaryota > Viridiplantae > Chlorophyta > Chlorophyceae > Chlamydomonadales > Dunaliellaceae > Dunaliella > Dunaliella primolecta. Next base: position 6,103,477 of record OU611765.1, read on the forward strand.
TTGAATGGCAGCCCATGCCACTTGAAAAATGGGCTCTGCCTATTCTAAAACAGGCAGGCCTTAAGGTTGTCTGCACTGAGCCCTTTGCCAGAAGCCAAAATACAGATAATACTTGCCAAATTTGTTGGGCTCCTACCAGCTTCGAATACACCTTTGACGAAGACGACTACAATGACATGCCTCAGTGTGACACATGCTTACGAACATACCATTGGAAATGCCTGCTTCACCGCCATCTCTGCACACCGTCACAGCGTATCCAGGCAGAACAAAGCTCCACTTGGGACTGTCCCTCATGTGCCAATCTTACAAATTCCCAAAAACAGAGCGGACCATCTTTGCTGAAGAAGCAGAAATGGTGAACGTCATCTGGCACCCCACTTGGGAAGCAGCTGATGTGCTTTTAGAAAATACGGATTACAAACCACATGTACAAAGTTTCGAACAATCCCACACACAAAATACACTACCCCACCAACGCCTACCTGCTGCTGACGCTAGTATAGACAACCCCACCCGTCAAGGCTATGAGGGTTCCACAGAGCCACTCCAGAGCCACTGGCTCACCACCCAAGGTCACCCACTGCGCAACAAAGCATACTTTGACCCAGAAATTACCAACCCCCAAGTAGATATCCTACCCACGTACAATTGTGAAATTTGGCTCTGAAACATAGACCTCATGGTACCAGGATCCAACAGGAATTCTGATGGCCTGGCAAAAATTCCCCTTGCATTCACCGCCAATGCAGCATGCATTTATGACACCAACTTGAAAGGAAAGTGTGCAGGCATTATTACCCCCGACCGTCTGCAAATCCGACTTCAAGCATACAGCACAGCCAGACAAGCTAGCCTCCACGACTTCATACAGCCTCCTGTCCTAGATGAAGCTGCAGAAATTATGGGTCTCCTGCATAAATACACATGTCATCTTAAAAGAAGCCATCAGAAAACCATCGAATCCAACACTTTGCGCACACCACAGCACATCCTTACAGCCCTCACGCGCTTTGCCCAAGTCACGCAAGAAAGACTTGCAAGCCCTCTTGACTATGATACTCACTTCAAAGCATACTGGAGCCCTCATGCTCGTGACAGGGTATTTGGAGCCACTACTGACGTGTTTGGTACCAAATTCACAGGTTTCTCCTTTTGTCACCCTGCCCATGACGAATAGGTCAAATAGGTTGGACAAAAAAAGGCTACATGCGCTGGCTGTCAAGCTATCCTGACCATGCCACAGTCCTTGCAAAATTTCCCGCAGAAAGCCGAACCTTTCAACCACCTCAAATCTATCTTCCCCTGACCCCACCAGAAAAAAATAAGAGACATATGCAACTCATTGCCGTTTGCAACAATGAAGCAAAAGAGCAACTCTTCAAAAACAACCCACGCTGGTTTGAGTGCTTGAAAAATACAACTCCAGGCGTTTGGTGTCAAAGGAGCAGCCAACAGCTTGCACACAAACATAAGTTATGTTACATAACACCTCCCTCCCCTTTAAAACACCTAGTAATTGGAGAAAGAGATTTGCACTTCTGCATCAGGGCACACATGATCTTTTTGAAGTCTGTGTTCAACAAAAAAATTTACAATCAACATGAATTCGTACATGAAGCCCCTGCGACCCGAAATCCCTGACTGGCGACACTTGACATACACAGATGGCAGTACCAGCACTTCTGCAAATAGGGGAACACAGCAAGCAGGAGCTTCTTTCTTCATCCCCAAAAGCATTAATTGTGGCCAAGCTCTCACTTGCAAAATAAATCCAAGGGGGTATGGCCCAACTTACACAATTAACAGAGCAGAACTAGCTGCAATCCTGGTCGCCCTTCAGCAAGGACACACTTCCATTGCAACTGACAGCTCTTCAGCAATAAACCAGATCAGAAACCAGATCCTCAAACCCATGAGCATGATCACTCACTTACATGCACAAATCCTGCTCGACATCATAAATCATATTAATTCGTCGGAAGCTCCTGTAAATTTTTACAAATTCAAATCACACTGTGGCATCCTTGGCAATGAAGGTGCTGATGCACTTGCTTTTCAGGCAGCAACGCCACCTGACAAAGTTGATAATACGCTTAACCAGGCAGAAAATCCCTTCTTCCATCTGTATTGGCTTGCCAAACCTACTCCCACATCTGGCTCTTACACGGAATTAAGGCCCCTTCCAAACCTCCAAGACAAATTAAAACAAGTCATGCATGACAAGCACAAACTGGGGCAAGCGGATGTCAACACTTACTATTATACCAAATCCATCACCAAAAAACATCACCAACCCAAAGTCAAATCCAGAATTAGCAATGCTTTCCGGCATATGACAGCTGTCACCCTTTAAAAACAGACAAATATTATAAAATATAGAACAGGCACACTCTACAACAGCAGGCATACCACACTATTTAATAATCATTCTGGACCTGCTCTCTGCCCTCTCTGTGGTGCTCCTGATAACATTTCCCATACTCTTCTCAGATGCGCCCACCCACAAATCAACAGAATGAATATAAATTGCCATCATCAAGCTCTCAGCATCTGTGGTGAAGCACTGAGTAAAGGTGACTTTGGACCATTCATTGTCTCATTTGATGCATGTAAGGCAGAGAGACAAAGCTCATTAGGTATGGAAATTCCAGACAACATCCACAGAATCATTCCAAATTGGATTTTCCCATCTCGACAACCGCCAACCACACACCTTAGTTGCCCTGACGGCATCATTGTACTACCCCTGGAAGGCAGAAATTCCTCCCACCATCCAAAAAATATGAATCCCAGAGACACGGACATCCGCCTTATAGAATTCAAATTCTGCTCAGATACGAACCCTGAACAAACACTCTTTACCGCACAAAATTTACATAAACACACTATTGAGAACTTACGCACAAGGACACTTAGAAGCTCACACCGTAACAACAGAGTCACTCTACACACTATTCTTATTGGAGTAGCTGAAACTATATACAATCCCTAAACAATTGCACCTCTCTGCAACTTAGGCTTAACCAAAGGTAAGGCTAAAAAACTGCTACCAAACTCCACTTCCATGCTGTTAAATCCCTAACAAAAATTGACAGCACCAAACATGCCATCCGTTCCAGCAACTCTGACAACACAGAATCGGAGTTGGCGGCTATCGGACGGGCTGGCTACAGGAGAGTGAGGCGCGCGCCTGGACGGATGGCCGACAACCCTCCGGATCTGCACTAGTCCATCAGTTTTTTCTTAGTTTAGATACTGGTGGGACTCATGGTCAGTGACAGCGCTGGCTGTGGGATCTTTCCTTAATGCACGCTGGTTACGTCCAGCGTAGGCTTTCTTTTCTTTCTTTTCTTTTCAATCAGCGCCAGCCACAGCCACTCCACCTACTTCCAAGGTCCGTCACCCTAATCTGCTCCTCCCAGAGCAGAGGCACGTCCATCTCGTAGAGGTCAAATACTGTGAAGACACCAGGCCCAAGAACCAACTGGAGGCCTCCAAGCAACAGCACCGCGACCTCTGTCGCGATCTTTCAAGGGCCTCAGCTCACGTCACCCTCCATACCATTCTGTTAGGTGTGGGAGGGGTCATCTACACCCCCCACACTCTGGAGCCTCTCAAAGAGCTTGGTCTTGACACTCATACAGCCACCAGGCTTGCTCTGAAGCTTCATGCTCATTCTGTTCAGTATGCTAATATACTCATTAGCACCAGACGCGCTCTTGAGAAGACTTCTCTCAACTCTCATCGCCAAGATCAGGCGCAGGCTACTGCTAGCAACCCTCCTGATCCCCATTGACTTCTTTCTTGTTTCTCTTGGTGAAGGGGATACATGGTGCCTCGGCCCTAGGTATCCTCTTTTCCTTAATTGATGTGGGGAGTATTTTTACTGCCTGCGTAGTTTTTCTTTTCTTTTCTTTTCACAGCAATTACAATAGAAAAGAATATGTTTCTCGTCCTGGACTTCAGCACATCCTCACTTATCACAAATATTTGAACCACCCAACCATTTACAGGACTCGACCTTCAAGCAGTGGGCACGAAGCCTAAACCTACTCACATTGCAGGCAAAAAAAGCAACATGGGTCCCTAATATGAGGTATGGGGGAGTGTATGGGGGTCCTCAAGGGCCGTCCATACCCCTTGTTATGTCTTGGAGAGACTACAGAGGGTACTCATCTGCTGAAGAGATTCAAGCAAGGCAATGCAACTGATACTTTATCTTGACATGTGCACTCACCAGGCTGTAACGGCGGTTACCCTTCTTGAAGCATTGCAATGCATCTATAACAGTGAATGCTGAGAACTGAAGTCCAAAGCATCACATGGACACATTTGTCATTGCCACTTTTACCTTTTTCAGAGAGATGCTGTTCTCAAACTTTCTGCGCTTCTTGTGGAAACTCAAAAGTGTATTTTCCTGACACTGCAGCTTAATGGAGTTTTGGTGCACGACTTTGCATGCTTGTTTCATTTAGAGTGACAGAGTGGTTTTTTTTTTTTTACAGTTGACAATTTTGAACTGAGCTCAAGGCTTTCAAATCTACACATTTTTGGTTTGATTTGGTTACAGGCACCTTTTGCTTCAGCTGAGCTGCCCTTGTAGGCAGGTACAGCTATGTAACCCTATCCTATCTTACTCACATCCCTCATGACTCCTTTATCCAGATCCTTAAATAGATATGATGGGATACAGAAGGGTGTGCATGCTGTTTGATTCAAAGGTATTCCACACCAATGATGGTAAGTCACTGCTTTCCTGTTCACCTCTCGGGGACGTAGGGCGTCCGCTTCCCTCCAAACCTTCTGCTGTCTGTACCTCGAACCCCCTATAAAATCCTGCATGGGAATCTTGGAAGCACTCAGGAATTTCTATTTAAACACCTCCTCATTGCGCATGCCACTAAATGACTTAGACACATGTGCAGACCAACAGGACTCATCCATATCAGCAAGGTGTAAATCTGCCTTAAGCACTTGGCGTAATGTTTCGCTGTTAGAAACAAGCATGTTGTTGAAAAATTTAACAGTAGCCCTAAACCAATAAAGCTGTAAGGGCTCTTGGCCACACTCTCTCAATACTGGCCAGTTCGTGGCAGTGCTCTCCACAACTAGAAAACGCCTTAAATCGAGCATAATTGCCTTTTGTTAATTGAACAAAATTGCCTTTTTTGTAATTGGCTTTTGAACTCACTGCCTTCTCGTAAGTACTCTGTACACCACACTTGGCACGCGTGCATCCAAGCCGGAATGCCATACACCTTAGAGAGCCAAATCAGAGCATGTGGCCTATTCCTTAGATTATGTTCATGCACAAACTCCTTACTCCTTTGCTGGGCAGCCATGCAAGGGCGCACTGCATGCTCCTCAGACACCTTCAAATTCATGTGCTTGTCCACAAGCATACCGAGGTATCTAAACTGCTCTTTCTCTGGAAGAGCCACGTCTCCATACATGAAAGTAGGCAGATAAGAACACGACCTACTATTAAAATGCATGACCTCTGACTTTGATGTATTGACAGTCAGCCCATTTCTCATTGCATAAGCTCGTAATCTATTCAGCATAACTTGCATTTCATCTGGGTCATTGTTAGTTAAACTCAAGTCGGGTGCATGAGTATGCGACATGACTGATTCGCCCTGGCAGTCCCTTTCTAGTTGGTGGGACACACTGCTAAAGATCGGATGCACCAATTGTTGCTTTTTTTCTGAATGCAGGCTCACACATGTGGGCGCATGACAATTCGCCAGGCAGTCCCTTTTAGCTGGTGGAACATACTGTTGGCGTCAGTATGCGCTGACTGTTGGGTCTTTCATAGATGCAGGCTGGCAAATGTCTGGACTCCAGCATAGACCTTTCCCTTCTGAGTTCTTTGCGCGTTTGAGGGCCTCAATCTGCAGATGCAATGTCAGCAACCAAAGCCCTGAAAAGGACACATCTTTGAATGGATGTTTTCCACTCATCAGATGCACTTTGACATCGTGCATGCATGTCATGCGTGCGTGCGTGCGTGTGGGTGTGCGTGTGCGTGTGTGTGCGTGCGTGCGTCCGTGCGTGCGTGTGGGTGTGCGTGTGCGTGTGTGTGTGTGTGTGTGTGTGTGTGTGTGTGTGTGCGTGTATGTGTGTGTGTGTGTGTGTGCACTTTAACATTGTGCATGCATATACATGCGTGCGTGCGTGCGTGCGTGTGTGTGTTGTGTATGTACACATGTGTGTATGCACACCTATGTGTTATGGGTCTTTCCAAGCAGGACCACGAGAAGTCCTGCCAGTCCTGAAGTGTGAGAAAACCCGTTCGCGAATCGCTAGAAGGACCAAAGGGAGATATCCTGGAGAGTGGGCTCAAATCGAGACTCTTCAGAAATGGTTTGAGTCGTTCCGAGTATCAGTGTTCTTCGAAGAGGCAAATACACACCGTTACGTTCGTTTTTTTCCATAGTCCTTCTTACACGTACCCTCCTCATGGGATTTTTAATGCATAGTTGCACCCCGTTTCCCAAGAAGCGACCTGGGCCAGAGGATCGAAGAAGTCAACAGGGTCGACTGGTGATGCAGCCGTGTTACTTTCCTTTTCTTAAATATATTCAAGTCTGGAGCTGAGCGCAAGCGACGACATCCATCCCTGGTCGCGTTGGGGGTATGAGGAGTGGCACGGAAGGCAGACCTCCTTGCAAGCTGCTCCTATGCCTCCTGTGCTTGGTAGTGGCCCTCAGAACCGACGCTGACGACGGGACGAGTGTTATCACGAGCGGAGACGAGTTTGTAGAGGTAATTGTGCACTTTGGGAGCCTGAAGTAGGCACGATATATCGTGGAAAGGATGGGCTTTTTTGGGGGGTGTTCACATGTGCTTTTGGATTGTGGACTTGTCTCTGGGTTGACAACGGGTTACTTAGCACTCTCCTACTTATATTCCTCCTACTTAAATCTGAAGAGCAACCTCCCTGTGCACCCTAGGGTGTGCAGGCTTGCAGAACAAGTGCACTTGGTAGTAGCACTATATAGCACAAAATATTAAACCCTAGCTCATTTTGAACCTATGCTGAGGGCTGTCTGAAGCCATCTGGCATCAGTGCTTGGATGCAAGCAAGCACACTGCAAGCACGAGCACATGCCCATGCATACCCAAGGGCATTGGATGCACAACAAAATACGCATTATGCAAGCCTAAATGCTCTGCCAACCCCTTTCCTCCTCAATGCATCCCAACGCTTGCTTTCCCCACTCTTAGGCTTTGACTGAGTTTGGGAGACAGGGTGGGGCTGTCACCCTTCAACTCGATGGATCAAGCCGCATTTCTCTCGCAAATGTGACCTGGAGTGAGCCGCAGCAGGACGAGTTCAGAAGTGGAAGCTTGACTATCGAGGGGCATCCCCCTACAAATGGGGGCAGCAAACAGGCAGTGCTGGATGCTGCCATGAGGTCAAACCTTGCACCCATAGGATTTAAAGCCACAACCTTACTGCAAGTAAGTGTGTATGCAGCAAGTGCATGTGCCAGTCATCCTCACTGAGCCTTGCCATCTGCACAAGAATGATGATCACACACACACACTCTCCACAACATACTTTAAACAAACACGCGCGCGCGCGCGTGTGTGTGTGTGTGTGTGTGTGTGTGTGTGTGTGTGTGTGTGTGTGTGTGTGTGTGTGTGTGTGTGTGTGTGTGTGTGTGTGTGTGTGTGTGTGTGTGTGTGTATGTGTGTGTGCGCGCGTGCGTGCGTGTGCGCGCGTGCGTGTGCGTGTGTGTATGTGTGCATGCATGCGTCCGTGCGTGCGTGTGTGTTGTGTGTTTGAGTGTGTGCGAGAACTCAGGCATGGCGTGGCACAGCGCATAGCTGTGTTGGTGAAAAAATGGAGAATTGTTATTTCTGCTTCGCATGGCACATGTCTAGGATCGGCCAATTCTGTGTGTGTTTGTGTTTATTCATAGACTGTACATTTCCACTTCTTGCAGGCTTGGAAAACGTGTGACCCTGCAATGACAAACCTTAACACATGGGTTGCCCATATTCATCCTTGCTTCTGGTGCTTTCTCCTTTTGTGCAGGACATTGTGCTTATCAACTTGTGCACCAGGGAGCTGCCATTCAACCCCATTGCACAGATCACATTCCTCTCGAGCGATATGATGCACTTAATGCCACGCTCCAGGTGAGCAGAAGAACTTCTTGGGATGCTCAATTGTAAGGTCCTCCGCACACACACATGTGTGTATCTATGTGTGCACATTTGTGGTGTGTGTGTGTGTGTGTGTGTGTGTGTGTGTGTGTGTGTGTGTGCGCGCGTGCGTGCGTGCGTGTGTGTGTGTGTATGTGTGTGTGTGTGTGCATGAATGTTTGCTTTGCTGAAGGCGCCACATGTCCGCTTCACACGGTAATGTGCATTGTGTGACCTGCCTGCACCGTCAGCAAAAACAAAGCCATCCTGGTACATATGCTTTAGTCTGCACAGCAAGCGTGGCTGAGCTGCTCTTTATTTCCTACTGTGGTATATTCCCTTTTTATGTTGTTATGAACATCTTTTACTTTAAACACCTTTTTCTTCACATTACGAATAATGGGATGTTGAAGTAAGCAGCAGGCCTGTTACAGCCATAGACGCTTACTTGACTGTTTTTCTTTCTATTTTTGTGTGCTCAATGAGTGATTTTGGCAGTAGTATTTTTTCATGTGCATGCATACACGCACGCGCGCACACACGCATACATACACACGCACACACACAGGTAAGCACTCACAGTTCTTCACTGTGCCTTATAGGATTGAGCAAAACTACGTACGTCGCAACACAACAGTCTATGTGCCTGCCCGGGAGGTCCTGGGCCTTGTTTATTGGCTGGTAAGTCAAGCTAGGGATGCTGCAGTGATGCTGGGTGGCTTGCAGTTATTCTGTTTGATGCATGTTTATTGAATCAGTGCAACGCATGGAAAAAACTGGAAAATAGGATAACACAGTTCAACTGTGACAGTTGATCTTCGTCTCAGCAAATCAGCATAGACTTTCAGAGGCAGGCAGCTCACCTTCATAGCTAGATGTACTCCACTTAGCACTTCTTTTTAAGGCTAATCATGCCAACACATATAGCATCAAACATATCACGCCCATCAAGACGATCAAAATCACATGACCCCAGATCCCTGCCCTGGCCTCAGATCACCCCAAAAGGGCCCACAGCACCTCGGGATCATTTTCATTCATCATAAATAAGAATTGAGGCCCAATTTAACCATGCTGGCGTTCTAGAGGTTTAGAAATTGACCTCCTTGACACCATTTCAGCCGAGTGTTCTGTTTGAGAAGTGGCTGTAATTGTGTACCTGGTTAACCATTTATTCTTTTCAATCCATTTTTTTACAATGATATATACTTGGTTAGCAGATTCCAAACCACTTGAAACCAACCCAGTCGGTGCAGGAAGTGATATGGAATGAGTGTTAGGTGGCAAAGAATAGGACTCCTGCTATGGTTCTGCATATGGGCCCCAACCTGGGCCTGTCATTTCTAAGGACAGTGACATATTGCTTGACCGGCTCACAGTTCATGATCGTTCCAATGCTGATGCACACACCTGTGTGTGTTTCGATAAATGCTGATACACATAGCCGTGTGTGATTCAATAGACGCTGACACACGCATGCTGACACGCATGCTTGAGCAAACAGCTGTGCTTCGACCAATTGATCAAAGTTGATCGAGTGTCCAAACAAAACGCCACCTGCTTTCCTCTGCTGCCCCTGCATGTCCTTAATAGCACGGCCTTTTCAGAATTTATGGATGCCTTTTGATCATATGTGTTCTAACAAAATGCCACATGCCTTCCTCCGCTGCCCCTGCAGGTCCTTGTTTGCGTGCCCTTCCCACAACTCATGCATGCTTTTTGATCATAAGAGTTTCAACAAAACACCACATGCCTTCCTGTTGGCCCTGCAGGTCCTTGACAGCGTGCCCTTCCCAGAACTCAGGGATGGGTGGGTGAGCGTGGTTTTGGAGTACACTCCCCCCACCAGGGGACGCGTCAGCTACATGGATGAGTACACGCTGGTCCTCGACTTCTTAAAAGTGGTAGGCAGTGACGACATTTTGACTTGATCTGCATGTATCGGTACATATTCATCGGTACATATTTGCAAGCTCCTCATAAGCAGGTGCAAGCCCCTGATAAGATGTTGCAATGAATGGATAGATGGGTGAGTGTGATCTTGGAGTTAAACCCCTTCACCTAAAGGCACGCCAGCTGCATGAATGGGCACTTAATGGTTCTCCAAGGCAGCAGGGGCAGGTGTGTCTTAATATTTTCCTACCCCAGGCTTCAACAGGTTCAGATGTTCACAAAGAAGATTTACATATGAGTGCAAGAAAGGTTTGCCTTGATGCATTCATGCCCCAGGCTTATACAGGTTAACAAGAAAGGTTCCCAAAAGTGCAACGGAATAATTATGGTTGCCTTGAAGTATTCCTGCCCCAGACCTCAGCAGGTCCATGGGCTTACAAAAAGGCTGTGAGTCTAAGTGCTGGACCGCATGGCTTTGCCTCAGACATCAACAGCACTCAAGTAGCTGAAATGATGATTTTCAAGGACCATGGTCAAGAGTGTGAGCCAGGGCAAACATGTTGATGCGCAGCTGCATGCAGCTAGGTTGAGAGGTTAAGAAGTCTGTTGGGCCTTCCCTCACTGTGCGCTGGCTGTTGCTCAAAGTAGGCCTTACTTTCTACAGGAGGAAGTCATCAGTTGACGCGCTCAGCTGCTAGGCTAGAACGAAAGAACAAATGTGAAGTGGTCAGAGGAGAACGGTTTGGTCTTAGGTACACTAGGCTGCATGCAGCCAGGAGCTGGCATGTGTACTTTGCGCTTGGGTGTGGTTGGGATGCACACGCAGTGCGCCCTGGTTTGGCTGGAATTGCAAAGTGCAAACGTCGCATTGTGGCTGCCTGCAGTCAGGGAGCTGCCATGTGTTCGTCGTGCTCTGTTTTGGCTGGAATGCACGCTTTGCGCTCTGCTTTGGCTGAAAATTTGAACATTGCGCTGTGGCTGCTTGCAGTCAGGGAGCTGGCATGCGTTCATTGCGCTCTGTTCTGGCTAGAAGGCAAGCATTGCACTCTGCTTTGGCTGGAATTCAAACTTTGCGCTGCGGCTGCATGCAACAAAGGGGCTAGCATGCGTTCATTGCGCTCTGTTTTGGCTGGAGTGCATGCCTTGCGCTCTGCTTTGGATGGCTTTCAAACGTTGCGCTGTGGCTGCATGCAACCAGGGGCTAGCATGCGTTCATTGCGCTCTGTTTTGGCTGGGGTGCATACATTGCGCTCTGCTTTGGCTGAAATTCAAACGTTGCACTGTGGCTGCATGCAACCAGGAGCTGGCATGTGTACTTTGCCCTTGGGTGTGGTTAAGATGCACACATAGTGCGCCCTGGTTTGGCTGGAATACAAACGGTGTGCTGCAGCTGCATACAGTCAGGGAGTGGGAATGCTCGCAGGCCCCTGTGCTTTGAGCAATTGGTCAGGAAGAGTGCCTGGTCAGCGTGCATTGTCGGTACTTTTGTTGAAAACTTTGGTTTGAACACTGCATGCTACACAGCCGGGAGGAGCAGATGAGAACGTGACGCTGCGAACGACCTACAACCCTAATGACCCCCTGGGGTTCAAGCTGCCACAAAGGGACCTCGGAGAGAATCTCATGCCTCACCGTTTTTGTGCCAGTGACGGCAGTGACTCAGGTGTGCGCGTGTATGTGTGTTTGTGGTGTGTGTGTATGCGTGTGTGGTGTGTGTGTGCGTGTGCGTGCGTGTGTGCGTGTGCGTGTGCGCGTGTGTGTATGTGTGCGTGTGTGTGCGTGTGTGTGTGTGCTTGTGTGTGTGTGCGCGTGCGTGCGTGCGTGCGTGTGTGTGTGCGTGCGTGCGTGCGTGTGTGTATGTTGTACGTACGCGTGCGTGTGTGCGTGTGCGTGTGTGTATGTGTGTGTGCGTGCGTGTGTGCGTGTGTGTGTGTGTGCGCGTGCGTGCGTGCGTGTGTGTGTGTGTCTGTGCACTGCTTGAAATGCTTTGTACATGGGCGCATCCTGTGGCAGTCGTGCCTCTGAGAATGGCTCATTACCATGCAAGGAAAACTGTGCAAGCTTGTGCAAGCTTCTGCAGCAGCATGCACACACCCCAGTGTGTATGGAATTTCCATACAGCGCCTTCTGAACCAGTGAAGGAGCCGCATCACCCATGCATTGCCGCACCCTTGCATTGCTGCACCCATGCACTGCCGCACCCATGCAATGCTGCACCCATATGTTGCTGCTCCCATGCGTTGCTGTTATTAGGAAGTGAACACTATGTACCAATGTAAGCGCAGTGAATAAGCCTCTCTTACATGCCCTACCACGTCTAAGGCTGAAGGGTGGTGTGACATTGTGTTCCTTAAGTATTGGAACTGCCTTCTGGAGTTGAACCGGCTACACCGGTCACCGCAGTTATAGCCTAGGTCACGCTCTTTATTCGGAGAGATTGCCACGTATGCTGCGTGTGTGTCTCAGCTGATCACACACATGTGTAACAGCTGATCCCACGAATTGCTGCACTCATGCATTGCTGCTGGAACTGAATTGCAGAGTTGGGATAGAGGGCTTCATCACTAAAAGGCACGCCAGCGCTCCCGTCTCTGTCCAGCAGCACACATGTCCTCTCAAACGTCCGTGCCAGCACTCCCGTCTACCTTTGTCCCTTATTGCCCTTATTATGTACGATCAAATGTCTGTGCTAACACCTCTTCCCCCCCCCCCCCTCCCCCAGACATACATGGTTACTCAGTCACAAAGAGGCGTGTCTGAGCTAGCCGAAGTGACTCTTTTCATTATTTGTGTTCAGATAGTTTTCTCTGCCTACGTAGCTTTCCATCTTTCTCTCTTTTTTCTGTGCTAACACCTCTTGCCCCCCACCCCCTCCCACCCCCTCTCACACAGACGCACACACGCACACATCACTCAGTGCTGCACACACACACACATCCTCAAACCTTAACCCACAGGTGCTCCGTTGACGGACAAGCAAGTGAACGAAGCCAACTTCACAGCTTACCCCACATACATGGTCAGCAACACTGCCAAACTGCAGAGGACGTTGACTGAGGTTTCTTTGCGAGGCCTCAATCCAGTGATCATCAGAGGCGAGGTGAGTGCATGTGCTTGTGTGTGTGTGCGTGTGTGTGTGTGCGTGTGTGTGTGTGTGTGCGCGCGTGTGCATGTGTGTAGTGTGTGCGCGCGCGTGTGTGTGTGAGTGTGCGCATGTGAGAGTGTTTATGTGTGTGCGTGCATGCGTGTGTGTGTATGTGTGTGTGTGTGCGCTTGCGTGAGTGTGTGTGTGTGTTTGGGCGCGCGTGTGTGTTTCTGTGTGTGCGCGCATGTGTGCGTGAGTATGTGTGTGCATGTGTCTATTTGTGAGCGCGTGTGTGTGTGCGCGTGTGTGCGTGTGAGTGTGCATGTGTGTGTGCGCGTGTGCGTGTGCGTCCTCAGGCGCACATCATGTGGGGTCTCCAGCTTGCTGAACCTGAGGAGGAATGCATGCAATTGCGTGTGCATCTGCTCGGGTTCTGCGAGATGGAGGACCGACATGATGTGTGCCAGAGGACACACACACGCCATCTTTCCTGCAAACACAGACCTTGGTGGTTCAAGGTTCTGACCAGCTCCACCCACATGTGCCACCTTCCATGTTCCTTGTTCGCTCACGCATCTACCTCTAGAATGAGCTCTTCAACTTACGCTTGGCCACCTGCCACCGATAAGCGCACTGCTGCATGCGCCAACATCCATGCTCCTTGTTTTTTTCACGTATCTACTCTTTAAATGCGCACTGCTGCATGCACCAACATCCATGCTCCTTGTTCTTTCACGTATCTACTCCTAATACGCGCACTGCTGCATGCACCAACATCCATGCTCCTTGTTCTTTCACGTATCTACTCCTAATACGCGCACTGCTGCATGTTCCAACATCCACGTTCTTTGTTTGCTCACACACCTGCCACTGGTGCGTGCACTGCTACATGTTCCAACATCCACGTTCCTTGTTTGCTCACGCACCTGCCCTGCTGCGTGCAGATCCCCTTCCCAGTGATCATAGTGTTACAAGACGTGTCGGTGATGGATGGGAGCGGCGTGACTAGCAGTGCACTGCTGCAGACGGCGACGCTGCTGCACGGGTAAGTACTTTGTCTGTTGTGGATGCTTCTGTGAAGTGTCGTGGACTGTCATGGGTGCTGTCGTGGTATGTGCACAGGTGCATGCTATAGGTGTGTGGGTGCCCATGCGAGGTGTCGGGCAAGAGTTGTTCGATCAGAAGCGCACTGTTGCTGGATCTTACTTTTTTGGGTGGGCAGGGTGCTTTGTTTGCGCCTGCCAGGAGTCAGGCGAGAGTAGAGTGATCAGCAGCGCACTGCTGCGGACGGCGACGCTGCTGGACGGGTAGGTGCTTTCTCTATTTGCCAGGTGTTGGGGGGGAGTTATGTGATCAGTGGCGCCCTGTTGCGGCTGCTTATGCTGCTGGGCGGTTTGGTGCTTTGTCTGATGTGGATGCCGGCTGTGGTAAGCAGTTGGCTGTTGTGGGTCAGCAGAGCATGCTCTCAGATAATGCTTAAATGCTTGCATGCTTATGCTGCAGAGTGCCTGGCAGCAGGATTCAGCTGGCATCGTGGGCACGAGGTGTCCAGCCACGGTTGAATTTGAGCTTGTATTGAATGGCACCAAGTGGCACAATGCGAGTGAATTCTGCTGGCACCATGGGGGACGGTCACAATGGGTTTGGTCTCAGCGTCCTGCAGGGGGCAAATTGGATTGCATCTGATCACACCGCAGCATCAGATCGCATCGTGTGGGTCAGTGCTGAGCCTGGTGGACTGCATGGTGAGAGGTGACAGTATGAGGATTGACCACAATCTCATGGTCCCCATCTGATACTACTGGTTGCATGGCAAGCTCCCCACAGGGTGCCGAGACTGCTGGACTGCATGGTGATTGATGGCGCAAAGCCTGACGCAACTGCTGAATTCCCATGCTTTTTGCAGTGAAGTCTGTCACCAATATCGAAAAGTGCGAGTCAGCACGGCTGAAAATGGTCCTTTGATGAAATGCGATCTTATGATCCCATTTTGACTTCTGTTATGGCATTATTTAATGGCTTTATTGGCAAACTGTCCAAAGGGGGGGCTTTGCGTGCTAACGCTCATGTCCTGCAGCCTTTTTTGGTTTGGTTTCTCTTCTTTGTTCTTTTTGTTTGTTTGTTTGATTTCTCTACCCTCTCTGGCTCTCACATGCTGTTTGCTGTCTACCTGCGCACTCTTGCCTGTGTGTTTCTGCTGTGTGTTTCTACTGTGTGTGTGTTTCTGCTGTGTGTTTCAGTTTGTTTGCTCCTTTCTGACACGCTCTCAGTTTCACTTCCAGTTCCTCCAAAGCGCCTCACAACACTGTAGGTGCTTCTTGCTTGTCTCCTCTGCAGGCCGCTTTCTGAGAACCGCCCTACCTTTGACATGGCCAACACAGAAGGTAACATGATTACAGTGGGATTGTGTGTAAGAATAAGCTGGATACGTGGACTCAGTTTGGCCTTGTTATAAGGCACTCTAGAAATTCCTCTGTCACTACCTTTGATTTGGCCGACACAGAAGGCAAATTGTAGCCACAGCCCCCACTTTCCTTTCTTGGCTCTTTCATGTCCGCTGAGAGCTGTGCTTTGCTTAGACTCCCCTTCCCTTCTTGGCTCTTTTTTTATGTCTTGCTGGGAGTTGTGCATCGCTCAGACTCCCCTTCCTTCCTCGTCTCTTTCATTACTGATTCATGCTTTCACTAAGAGTGGGTGGACACGAGCCTTAGAACACGCAAGCACGCGCGCATGTTCTATGTATTCGTGCTCAGGTTTAGATCAACCAAAAGGCACAATATGTGAGTGGCAGTAGCCCAGAATTTGCTCATTTGAGCCCTTATTTACCATTTATAAGAGCCGACGTTTGGCCTGCAAGCTTGTTCCTGAACTTTCATCCCAGACTGCCAAGGCTTGCTTTGAATTTCATGATGTATGTAAAACAAAAAAGGAAAAGACTACGCAAACTGAAAGGCCGCGTGCATTGAGGAAAGGTTCCCTAACTTGCAAGTTAGCAAGGGCCTCACTTGAGGGCCCTCAGACCCAGACATGAAATACCTAGCCTAGGGGTGATTGAGATGTTTGCTAAACACTATGGTTTTCCTGATAGCTCCATCTTCTCTTGTACTGCTGCACTCTTTGCACCTGCAGGTGCCATTCAGCTGAGCTCCAATGCTGGCCTGTTCATTGAAAATTTGGTAAGGTCTTATCTGCGAGTGTGGCTGTGATCTGAGGAGCTCAGCGATTTCAAGGGGACCTAACATACACCCACACGAGTGGCTTTGGCCACGTGTCAGGTGGCCATGCTGGGTGGCCTTGCATTGATAACTGTTATAGCTGCTGACTGTTTTTTTTTTTATCACAGCCATTGTAACTGTTGTACTGTGCCACCATTGTTATTTTTAAATTCTGGCTGCCACAATAGGTCTTTCATCCGCTGGCCCTGATGATGGGTGACCGCCGCTCCAGAAGCAGGTGTGGCTGCTGTGCCTGCTGTGGCTGCTGCAGGTGGTAACAGGGTTGAAGAGTGCCCCGATCTCCGAAGACGACGCCGGCCTTGGAAGCACAACGCTGAGCCTTGTGTCCGTTGGCCGCCAGCCAATGTGTGTGTATATGTGTGCGTGTGTGTGTGTGTGCTTGTTTGTGTTGTGTGTGTGTGTGCGCGTGCGTGCGTGTGGTTTGCGTGTGTGTTTGTGTGTACGTGTGTGTGCAAGTGTGTGTGTGTGCTATGGTCTTTGGGCTATGGTCTTTGCGCTATGGTCTTTGCCATTTAGCCTTGCATTCACTATCACAGCCCCGACCCTCGTGCCCCCTTGATGCTCAGCCACTTTCACAACCCCTGATCATCACGCTCCATTGATGCTCACCCACTATCACAACCCCTGACCATCACACCCCAATAATGCTCACCCACTTTAACAGCCCCTGACCTTCATGCCCTCTTAATGCTCACCCACTATCACAGCCCCTGACTATCACGTCCCCTTGACGCTCGTGTGCATGCACGCCCAGGCAACTCGTACATTTTTCAGAGGCAACCCTGGTTGTGAGCAAGGAGGACTTCCTGATCCTGCTGTCAGCAGCACACAGGGGTGACAGATGGAAGATGGGTGCTGTTACAACAGCCCCCATCATCGACGGTATCGACGTGTTTGTGCCTGCCGAGTTTGACCGCTCCTCTTTGGTGCTGGAGGAGTACCGGTGCGTGTGCTTGGGAAATGGGAGGCAGCTGCTTGTTGCCGGTCTTGATATGCTGCAGCTGGACAGGGAATTTCAATAAAAGATGTAGGCAGTGAAACGCTGCAACACTCCCTGCAATGAAAAAGGAAAATGAGAAACGCGCAGCCTTAATTTCTAGTTCTCAGTGCTATAGGCTGCATTTTGCGCAAGGGCACTTGCGGGGGCAAGGGAGGTTGGAATGAGTTGGGGTGGGTGCAAGGCTACGCAAGGGCAAGGGAGGATGGGGTGGGGTGTTGTGAGGAAAACAAATGTTGGTGCTGTGTGGGTTGAGGGCAGTCGGTATTCTCCAGACAAGCAGATAGCTTGTGCTAGGTGGCTGTAGACAAGTCAAAAATCAGCATTCTTAAGTGCAGGATAGGTTAAGGTTCGCTGCAGGCAAGCAGAAAACCGAAAGTTGGAAGTGCAGAGTGGGCAAAGCCATGCTGCAGGCAAGCAGAAAACCGAAAGTTGAAAGTGCAGCGTGGGTGCAGGTGTGCTGCAGACAAGCAGAAAACTGAAAGTTGAAATTGCTAGGTAGGCCCAAGGTGTGCTGCAAACAAGCAGAGCCATAAGTCGGAAGTGCAAGGTGGGCCATTGATTGCTGTGGCCTACTGTGTAAGCAAAAGCAGAAAGTCGAAAGTTGAAAGTGCAGGGCGTGATGGGCCTCTGTATGCTGCAGGCAAGCAGAGAGCATTTGCCGAGTGAGCAGCTCTACTATGCTGCAGGCAAGGATGATAACCGAGGATTGCTGCAGACAAGCAGCAAGTCTAGAATTGTAGGTGTTGTGTAGGCAAAGGTGTGCTGCAGACAAGCAGAAGGCGTGTGCCGAGTAGGTGCCCAACAAATCAGAGCCATGATTGTGCTCATAGGTTCAGAGCCGTAGCTGCGAACCAGGAACCGAATGCCTTGTGTGGGTTTCCTTTCATGCAAAGGTGCCTGTCTCCATCGACTCAGCATGTCGATGAACCCAGCAAAAAGATGACTGCTCCTTCTGCATGCATGCATGCAGATTGTCAATGTTGCTGATTCCCCCCCGTTACACACACGCACACACAAATACAGGGGCTGGGGTGTGGAGGGCATCAACCTGGAGTTCAAGCCCAGCACATCCTTGCTGGAGTCGGACGTGCTGCTGGACCCTGTGTTGAAAAAGGAGGACGAGGGAGACAGGGGTGGCGACACTGATGCAGTGGCTATTGGAGTTGGGGTGGGGGTGGGGGTGGGCGGCGGCCTCATACTGATTGCCGCCGTCGTGGCAATCGTGCTGGCCAGGCGACGGAGCGCACGGTACGTGTGTATGCATATGTGTGTGTATGCATGTCTGTTCATATGTGTGTGTGAGTCGGTCTCATACTGGATGGCATCATCATGGCCATCGTGCTGGCCAGCGATGGCGCGCACAACGTGTGTGTGCATGTGTGCCAGAGAGAGTTGCAGGAGAATCGCACCTTGTCATCTTTTTGAACAAGGGCGTGAGAGCTGCTGCCCATCTGCTGTTGCTCTCCCATAACAGCTGTGCCTTGTCCGTTTGAACTGTGTTTGCCGCGTCCCCTGATTGGCGCTGCGTCCCATGATCGCCAAGAGCGCGTGCCGCGTCCTCCGCTTCCCGCTGCGTCCCATAATTGCCAAGAGCGCGTGCCGCGTCCTCCGCTTGCTGCTGCAGCCCCTAGTGCCTGTGCCATGCGAGGTCATGCTGTGAAGGGCTGTGAAACCACGCCATCTTCAAGAAATCAGACCGTTCAAACGGTTTGGTGACGGCTCGGTGGAGTTTGTTAAAAACGCTCCCAGGATATTTACGGTGGCCAACGCCCACTTGGTAATACCGTCTGGCTGAGCTGAGCCACACGTTGCTTGCATGCACTTTGCAGCTGCAAACCAGGGTCGCAACTCCGCACCAAAACACAAATCTATTTTACTTTTGAGCACCATGCAAGTGCAAATATTGCCAGACATGCAAGGATTACCTGGGGGGCCCTAGCGTGCTAACCCCAAGGAACCTGATAGCCCCCCCAACAGGCCTCAACATAGGGTTGCCCAAAAAAGGGGAGTTGGAAAGGGGCAAGAATAATGCCTGGGTGTGGGAGCAGTATGTGATGAAGCAGGTGAGCAAATTCAGCAACAGCAGCAGTGCAGGAGGGCCTGCGGACATTGAGGAGGATGTGCAGCAGCAGCCCAAGCAGCAGCAGCAGCAGCAGCAGCAGCAGGGGGGCAAGCATTGCGAGAAGACCTTGAAGTGGAAATAGAGCTCCACCACATCAACCCCAAAGGTCTAAGGCTCAGCAGTGACTGAGCAGTGAAGGGGGGTGGGGGAAGGGGTTGGATTGTCCAGATTTCTGAGGCAGCAGGGTTTGGCATTAGCAGTTCAGCAGTCACGGCACCTTGTTCATACTTAGTTCATTCAATGGGTTGTTTGGAACACTCTAAGTGACGTGTTGGTTTTAGCAGCATATTGCCGGACCAAACCGTTTCTCACCATCTGGAAGGTTTGGAAAATACGGGGGAAAAACGTAAGACAGTACCTTCCCATCCAATTGTACATTGAACCGTCACCGTCATTTCACCGCCCATACATGTATGTAGCTCTTCTATAACAGCCGTGCCTAGTACGTGTGAAGTGCATATGCTGTGACCCACGATTGCCGCTACAGCCCCCTCCCTTACCTGCTCTAAAAGGGAGTGCATGCCTGCCAGCTCTCCGTTAACAGCCATGCCTTTAGTGTGTTGAAAGTGCATGCTGTGCCGCGTCCCACGATTACCGCTGCAGCCCCGTGTGCCTGTGCCGTACGAGGTGCATGCCTTCAACCTTTTAACCACATCAGCGCTTGTTCACTGAAAAGGAGGGGTGGGGGCAAATTGGCAGTGTGTGTTTGTGACACACACACACACATGCAGGGAAGCATTTGGAAATTAGGTGCTTCTACATAATTAGTATTATTATCATCATTTCTGTTATAATATAATTTCTCTATTGACCGCATTTCCAGTGCACCAATCCGGAAATTGATTCTTTGTTTTTCCGGAGCAATCCGGAAATTAAACTGCTTCAGAAATTCATTTCCCGTAATGCGCTGTTTCCAGTGGGAAATTTAACCCGGAAATTTTTGACCGGTGACCCCCAGTTCTTCAATTAAAATAGTTATTGGTTCAAGTAAATAAATAAAGCACTTTCACATCTTGACGATGCGTCTTTTGCTTCATATGAGGCGCTGCAGGCGCTCCAGGCACCACTTTTGCCCTGACAGTGAGCTGGATGAGTTTGAAGATGATGGCATGGCCCTTCTGCAGATGGAAGATGATGGCGTGGCCCAGCTGGGGAACATGCACAGCAGTCTTAAGCTTGCTCAGCACCCCTGCTTTGAATTATGTTGTAACTTTGCTAGCTCACACAGCACAATGAAATGTGCAAGGCGCATAACAACACAATTGATAGGCATCTGCTTGAAGCACGTTTGCAAATATTTACAAGGTGATAAGCACCTTGCTTGAAGCAGGTGCTCCTGTTTCAGTGCTGCTGTCCGTGACCAAAATATTGTTGTCCTTGCCGGGTTGGCAGGAACTTTACGCACTGTGAACGGGTGCAGCAAGCACAAGAACATCAAAGTGGGATCTGTCACACACCATGGTGGCCACTTGGGGAGTTAACCGCAAACAGCAACGCTGCTGTGTGCGTGG
The DNA here is from genome assembly GCA_914767535.2 of Dunaliella primolecta. Classification (NCBI taxonomy): domain Eukaryota; kingdom Viridiplantae; phylum Chlorophyta; class Chlorophyceae; order Chlamydomonadales; family Dunaliellaceae; genus Dunaliella; species Dunaliella primolecta. Next base: position 6,124,484 of record OU611765.1, read on the forward strand.
GCCTAATTGCTGCGCTGCTTTGATCAGGTCAGGAGAGGGGCCTGAGCCCAGGCCTGATGCATTCCAGCAAAATCAGTCTGAGGGACTTTGTCCACTGATGGCAGCAGCGTGCCATCAGGGATCAGAGTGCACACACCTGGATCTGGTTGGGATTTCCATCGGCTGGGACTCAAAAAGGGTAGAACATTGGGTTCCCTGGGTCCCTGGGCTACTCCCAGACCCCTGAGAGCCTGCAAACATCACTAGAAGTGACTCTCTATGAAACCAGCTGCATGTGGGCGGCTATGCTGATTTGAATTTCCGGAACCACTGGAGATGCGGTCATTGTTGTTGTCTTTTTATTATTGTTACTCTTTTGCATTACGTGTATAATTATGCATGCACACACGTCTGCACGCACATGCAGGGACGCATACCAAGACAGCATAAAAGTCGGCGTCAACGGTGAGGCGCGCATGGTGAGCGGGGTTTGGAAGGAAGCAGCTGTGCATGCGTTCATGCCTTGCCAAGCCTTGGGCATGGATGTGGGTGTGGGTGTCGAGCCTTGTTCCATGGGTGTCAAGTTTAAGGGTGTCTAGACCTGGTCAAGTCGATGGGTGCCAAGACCTGGTCAAATCCATGGGTGTCAAATCCATGGGTATCAAGACTTGGCCAAGTCCTGGGCATGGGTGTGGATGTCATGTCTTGGTCCATGGGTGTCAAGTCCAAGGGTGTCTAGACCTGGTCAAATCTATGGGTATCAAGACTTGGCCAAGTCCTGGGCATGGGTGTGGATGTCATGTCTTGGTCCATGGGTGTCAAGCCCATGGGTGTCTAGACCTGGTCAAATCCAAGGGTGTCAAGACTTGGCCAAGTCCTGGGCATGGGTGTGGATGTCATGTCTTGGTCCATGGGTGTCAAGCCCATGGGTGTCTAGACCTGGTCAAATCCAAGGGTGTCAAGACTTGGCCAAGTCCTGGGCATGGGTGTGGGTGTTGAGCCTTGTTCCATGGGTGTCAAGTCCAGGGGTGTCTAGACCTGGTCAAATCCATGGGTGCCAAGACCTGGTCAAATCCATGGGTGCCAAGACCTGGTCAAGTTCTGGGCATGGGTGTGGGTGTCGAGCCTTGGTCCATGGGTGTCAAGTCCAAGGGTGTCTAGACCTGGTCAAATCCATGGGTGCCAAGACCTGGTCAAATCCATGGGTGTCAAAACTAGGTCAAGTCCTGGGCATAGTTGTGGATGTCAAGTCTTGGTCCATTGGTGTCAAGCCCATGGGTGTCGAGACCTGTTGACAGGTCCATGGATGTTGAGAGCCGGTCAGGTTCTGTTCATGAGTGTCTGTGGGTCACTCAGCATTTCGGGTGTAGAGCATGTAGGGGCTAAGTTTTATCGTCCCTGTTGTGGTGAGGTGTAGCACCGTTTTCACGATTTCCTGGGCTCATGACGGTCCTGCTGTCCTGAGATCGGCATCATCTGTTCTATCTTCCCTGTTGCGGTGAGGTGTAGCACAGACTGTATGACCTTTGGGCTTCTTGAAGCCCTTTTTTCCAAGGTCAGCACCATGCCTTCATGGTGTGAGAAAGGTTGTGGTGACCAACCTATGCTTAAATGCATGGAGCCCTTCCCGCAAAACGTCCGAATGGAGCTCTGCTTGTTGCCTGTGCCACGAGGTCCAGAGATGGTGCGAACCTGACCCTCTGCCCTCTTGTTCCCTTGGCACGCTTAGTTGATGTTTGAACGAAGCTGAACCCATGGACTACAACTCTCTAAAACAGCTTGGCAGTTTCCTTCAGACAGGCGCCCGTCTGCTCACTCCGGACCAATAATGTGTAGGGTTGGATAAAAAGGGTCTGGCAAAGTTGCATAGAGGACTAAAGAGGCTATTTCAGTCCTTTTCGAGCCTCCTGTGAGCCTCTTTGGTGTCCTATTGCACCGCAGGTGTCCTCAGCGCATTGCGGGTGTCCACCTATGCTTGCTTTAAATCGGTCAAGTGGTCTCCAGGCTGTGCTTGCAACCCACCTGCCTGCTTCAAATTACTTCGGGAACTTCCATGCTGTGCTCGCAATCCACCTGCTCATTTCAGTTTGGTCCAGTACTGCGCAGGCCAATAGTTCAATTCCTAAGCCTTCGGACTGGTCCAGTACTGTTCAGGCCAATCGTCTGACTCCTAAGCCTCCACACTTGTAAGAGTCGTGCTCCTAAAACATGTGTGCACGTACAGAGATCATGTTTGGGTGCGTGCACTGCGCAGGCGAATGGATCCGGGAGAGGCGCGAGCCATATCGGTACGTGTACTGCATTTGTCTTGCAAGCATGGGACCGTGAAGCATATGTTAAAAGGCAGGGAGGGGCATCCAGAACAGTATGTGCACCGCTTATATCACGAAACCATGGCACAGTGACGCATTTGTTGGGAGGCAGGGGAGGCGCGAGCCAGAACGGTATGTGCACTGCTTATATCGCGCAACCATGGCACAGTGACACATTTATTGGGAGGCAGTGGAGGCGCGAGCCAGAACGGTATGTGCACTGCTGTTTATCTCGCAACCATGGCACAGTGAGGCATATGTTGGGAGGCAAGGGAGGTGCGAGCCAGAGCAATGAGGCATATGTTGGGAGGCAGGGGAGGAGTGAGCCAGAGCGGTATGTGCACTGCTGTTTGTCTCGCAACCATGGCACAGTGACGCATTTATTGGGAGGCAGGGGAGGCGCGAGCCAGAACAATGAGGCACTTGTTGGGAGGCAGGGGAGGAGTGAGCCAGAACGGCATGTGCACTGCTGTTTGTCTCGCAACCATGGCACAGTGAGGCATATGCTGGGAGGCAGGGGAGGCGCTAGCCAGAGCGGTATGTGCAGGGAATGCAGGCACCCTGCATGCAGAACGATGCAAATGTGCTCTTTGCAGGCACATTAAGGTCCCTCACAGTGTAGAAAGGCGTGACAATGCAAGATCAGCAGGGGTGTCAGTGGCCCATGTTATTTAGCAGCCAGTGATGCCAAAGGACGGGCATAGGCAGTCATGGCCGCTACTGCTGCTGCTGCTGTGTGTGTGTGTGTCAGCAGGCAACCCCCCTTTTGTGTGCACTAGGGTTAACTGTAATAAAGGTGCTCAACTGGCCAAGCGGCAATGCCAACCCTGCGGCACACATGCAAGTTGCATTTTTGCTCACTGTGTCCATACAGAGTGACTTTCTGCTCACTCTGTCCATACAAAATGCCTTGTTGCTCACTCGGTCAATGCAACATGTTTCTTTACTCGCTCTGTCAATGCAAAAGCTTTTGTCTTTCAACCTGTACATGCATAATATATTTTTGTCGCTCTGTCATGCCATCGTGGTGCTTGCACGTGTGTTCTCGCAGGCCTGCCCCCTCTGATTTTCATAAGCCCACAGGGGGGCTTCAAGGAAGAGGAAATAGGCTCCAAGGGAATCAGCATCGATGCAGAGGGCCAGATCGTGCTGGACGAAACCAGCATGAACCTCAAGAAAATTAAAGAGGACCAGGTCGTGGATAGCGTCAATGGGAAGGAAGAAGACCCACATGTGCTTGTACGACGAGAGGTGAGTTTAGCTCTATTGACTGCAAGGGAACCTACGATTTATGAGGGCAGCAAAGCCGTGCATGACAAGTGAGGGAAGCGTTGCAAGCGATGCAGAAAAATTGGCGAAGCCAGTACTTCCTGAAACAAATGTGGCATTGATATGCAGTTCCTGGGGCAACAATAGGACTTTCCTGCAGCAGACCAGCCTTGTTCACGCATGCATGCATGCGTATTTGAGTGGGCGCCATGCAAGCTGCTCCTGCCATTTATTGCTTACTGCAGGCTCTCCTTAGACAACACAACATACATCGGAGGCTCCCTCATCCACACATCAGGGCAGGGGGTGCAGGTCCTGCTCCACATCGCATCAGCAAACTTCCGTGCCTTCACCTCTGTTTTCACGCAGCAACTCACACCATCGTTAGAACATAAATTACATATCCCATTGCAATTGAAAGTATGCAATTCCGTTGGCTCAGCGGCAAGCTGGAATGGTTTACAGTTGACTGGAATGGTCCACAGTTGACTGGAATGGTCCACAGTTGACTGCAAAATTCCCGGAACAGGCCACCCCCAGGCCCCGGACCCAGCAGGGGTATCCACATTAGTATGCTGATGAAGTTTGTGTCGACTGGAGCTGTTCCAGGGGCCTTGATGGGAGCAACTGACCAGCTTCTCTCAGCTGCCAAAAATAATCATGTGTTCTGTAGTTCTGCCCACTACACCGGAAGCCACCAAAACTTGGAACCCCCGACAAAAGTTCTTGCTGGTTCTGCATGCCGAGTTCCAGGCCAGATGATAGGCTGGCTGGCTCTGGCCAAGAACTGCCAACAAAACTCGTTGCAAACGTTTCTACAGCACCAGCCACAGCTTCCCACGCCCCACTGGCACTGCAGGGCTACCAAGCAATTTAGTTTGGGAGGGTAGCAAGAGTTTCAGGGCGGGGGGTGCGCTGGGTGGGCCAGGGCGGCAGGTGTGAACTATTTCGGGAAACAGGCAAACCTAGGGGCTCACGCCCCATGAATGGGGCTTCGCCAAAAAGATGAAATGGAAGGTAGAGGGCGCAAGAGAGACGGAAGGTTTTTATTGCAAGTGAGAGGGGAAGGAAGGGAAGGGAAGGGAAGGGGGGGGGAGGAGGTCAAAAACACACACAGGGAGGGATTGGGCGGCTGGATGGAAGTGCACAAGAGCGTCCAGACGGAAAGAAACAGGATTCGCAGGATCTGACCATTCAGGTCATTAACGTCATTGCTTGAATACTAGAATGCAATTACCATCAAGATGCTTCCCTTTAAGGTCTTGTGTCCTGATGTTATGAACATTTGAATGCGTTACTTACAGGATGGTGCATAAGGTTGATGCATGAGAATCTACGTAAAAATGATGCAGCAGAACGAAATCATTAGATTTTCATGTAAGGTTTGAAAGAATGGGAAATTAATGCAGCCGTGTCTTCTATTGTAGTACAATATAATATACCATACAAAATTTATATCCTGCAAAAATAATGTTATGGGGGGGTGCGGGATGACTGCAGACACCAGAAAAAATAATTAATTTTGGGCATGCGGGAAATTGCGGGATTGTGAAAATAAAACAATTTATTTCAAGATATAATTGAAGAAAGCCCTGAGGTGCCTGTGGGACGTCAACAGCTAGGTTCCCCTTTCTAGCAAGCAGGAGCAAGAGCAGCAGCAGAAGGCGCAGGCCAATCAGTTCAAGCAACATGGCAAAAATGCAGAGCTGCGTTCCTGAAATATGAGGGGGAGTGTCTGCAGAACACCATGCATTTATTGAAGAGCAGCATCCTTCTGAGAGTGGAAGGGAGTCTTGAGCAGGTCTTTGTTTTTAGCAGCAGCATGTGCAGCATGTGCAGCCCAGGGATGTCATACACAGCTCATGTGTAGGGCAAGAAGGGGCAGATTGCCCCTGCGGGAACATGCGGGACACCCAAAAATAAACGTTAAGGGTGTTGCGGGATTAAGGCGGGATTCAAAAAGTAAATGTTTTTTCAGGGGTGCGGAATGATCCACATTATGTACGGTATGCTAACTTCCTCATTACCACGCCTCTTCCAGGCGGCATCCAAAGGCTTGCTTTTGGACTTCTGTTGCGGCTGCTGCTCAGCTTTCTTTCAAGGACAAGAGTTTGAGCAGCATCAGCAATCAACATAGCAAAAAGCCAGGCAGCGTATCTAGCAATTAGCTGAGCAGTGGTACCAGCAAGAGCAGCAGCATGTCACGACTTCTACTTAGAGTTGTTGAGGCCAAATCAGTCCAGAACCTGCAGGCATTGATCAGACATAATTGCCTGCACACCTATGCAGGCGGGTCTGTAGCCAGGGGTAGTCAGATAGACAATGATGTGCGTTTCAATTCACTGTGCTTCCTCTCTCTGTCCAAGTTCTTGCAGGTCACACACACGCACACACTCTTTCACAAGTAAAGGGCCTTATCAAACCCACCAATGACCATCACACACACATACACACACGAACGCTCACGCAAACACACACACGCGCGCACATACACACACATTCACACTTTTCTTTGCAGGTGGAGGGGCTTTTGAAACCCACCAATGATGACGTGCTGAAGCTAGAGTGTGTGCTGGGCAAGGGGGGTTGGGGCACTGTGTACAAAGGTGAGTGTGTACGGCATTAAGTATCAAAGCAGTGAGTGTTCCAAGGTGAGAGTATGATCGGTAAAGGGTTGTGGGACACTGTTTACAACAGTGGGGCACCATGTACGAAGGTGAATGGTGCATCAGGCGAGCATGAACGTGGATTCAGATGACAAGGCCATGACCACTAAAATCCTTCTTGAATTTGGATGACAATGCCAGCATGATGTCCACTGCGTTCCTTGCTTCATGACAGTTTAGGTTCCCTGACTTGTCGATACCAAAAATGGCACGGGAATCGGTCAAGCACGTACGATGACATGAGGACTGCTTGCTGCTTACTATGTAGCAGTATGCTGGAGTTTTGTACAGTACGGATAAGGATCTGCTGTGGGGTGCATCGCTCTGAAAGGCAAGGCAAACGTGCTGCTTCAATGTCCGCAGCGCACATAGAGGCGTACGCGAGCAATCGAATCGCTACACCCTATCAGCTCTGCTGTTTCTTTTTGCTGTTCTGCGCCGTTTGCTTTGCTCTTGTGCGTCCTTGCTGTGCTGAGCTGCCTGGTCAGGTAGGAGGAGCCATGCACAGCTCCTGCATGCAGCAACAAGAGCGCTGACTGGCCCCTCGTTCACCTCCTTGCATTCATACCCTACAGCTCCTCACTCGCTGCCATGCCCAGTGAAACCTGTACGATTCTGTGCCCTACTCCTGAGCCTGCATCCGCGACCTGTGGCCGTTTTTGTACCTCACTGCTGTCCTGCAATTGCAACCTGTACGGCTTCCACATGCCGTGCCTGCAACCACACTGCTGTGCATGCGCCATTTGTGCCTCAATGCTGGGCCTGCAGCCTCTCTGATTTTGTGCCTCAACTGCTGTGCATCCAACCTGCCTTGGTTATGCACCACACTGCGGTGCATGCGCCATTTGTGCCTCAATGCTGGGCCTGCAACCCCTCTGGTTTTGTGCCTCAACTGTTGTGCATCCAAGCTGCCTGGTTATGCGCTTTACTGCTGTGCATGCATCCTGTCTGGTTTGTTATGCGTCTCACTGCTGTTTATGCAACTCGACCTGTTTGGGTTTGCAGGCACTTGGAAAGGCCTTACAGTGGCGGTGAAGACGGTAAGAGGGATGTCAAGGACGTGGCAAGGGTTGAGGCAAATATAAGGAACGTGGCACGCAAGAATGTTGCAGTGGAGGCGATGAGAGGAACTTGGAAGCTTCAGGGAAGTCCTTGCTGCATCCTGGTCCATCTATTTTTTTACAACTTTGCTCACCGGACTGACACACTGCTGAGCACTCTCAATGTATGCACTTGCTTGTGAGGGTGTGTGTGAAAGTGTTACATGCCTGCCGCAGCGCGCTGTGTGGCACTGGAGACTGAGAGGCGATGGACATAAAGGGGGGCTGTAAGAAGATAGATTTTACGGCCGTGCACTGTGAGGGATGTGCTAAGGGGCACTGTTTTGCAGCCATGAATCGGCAGGCTTGACTCATGCTCATGTTGCTCTGTATGTGATGAATTGTTAGGCATATGCATACACACAGAAACACACACATACACATACGTTCACACACCCACACGCACACAAATACACACACAAATACACACATAACACACACAAACAAAAGAAGCACACTCACACACATACACATACACACACATGCATGAGTACAGACACACATGAGTACACATGCACACACACACAAACACACACACGCTGACTTGCAGGTGTTGTTCACTGAGCACACTGGATCGGAGGGTAAGCTGCCTGAGAAAGCGCGAGCCATTATGGAGGCGGCAGTCAGCACAGCCATCTCCCACCCAAACTTGGTGAGTATACCAACATCTAATGAGTATTTTGGAGTTTGCTTTTTATGGAGGCGTTTGCTTTTTATGGAGGCAGCTGTCAGCACAGCCATCTCAAGTGGAGAAAAGCTGTAACTGTTAGTGGTTAAGCTATGAGTAAGTCAGATGCTTGCATTGGTGAAAAAGTGAGTTTGGTGATTCTGCTCAAGCCTAGAAATTCTTATAAAGGTGGAGGCATCTTGTAATATTGGTGGAATGTCTGGGAGAGTGGAGATTTGCCCCCCGCGCATAAATGGAGCACATGAATTTAATGTATGTACGTATGGTTGCACACACAAACACACGCTTTGTCCAGGTCTCCACATACTACTACGACATCAAGCCTGTCTACCATGACTTCAATACTGGCGAGGGGGGGTTGCAAGTGACTCGGGCGACCCAGGCCTCAGGGGACTGGAAACTGTGAGTGTCTTACCTGAGCGACCATTCTACCTGTTCCCAGTCTCTGTTGCAAGCGTGCTTGCAAGTCAACCGACTTGGTGCAGGCCATCAAAGCCTGGGTGCTGTGATTATGGCGGTGAGTTAATGCAAGCCATTTAGGCATGGGTCTGTGAGTGTGGTGGTGAGTTGATGCAAGCCATTTAGGCATGGGTCTGTGAGTGTGGCGGTGAGTTGATGCAAGCCATTTAGGCATGGGTGCTGTGAGCGTGGCGGTGAGTTGATGCAAGCCATGAAGGCATGGGTGCTGTGAGTGTGGTGCTGAGTTGATGCAGGCCATGAAGGCCTAGGTGCTGGTGCTGAGTTGATGCAAGCCATTAAGGCATGGGTGCAGTGAGTGTGGTGCTGACTTGATGCAGGCCATGCTGCTGCCGCTGCTGAGTTGATGCAGTCCATTGAGGGAGATGGGTGCTGCGAGTGTGGTGCTGACGTGATGCAGGCCATGCTGCTGCTGCTGCTGCTACTGCTGAGCAGGCCATGAAGGCCTGGGCGCTGTGAATGTGATGCACGTGCATCAGTCAAGCTCTTTTCCACGCCTATTAAAGAGGGGCTTTGCATGTGACTCAGCTTTGTGACTCAGCAGTGACTTCACATTGGGGCTTTGCATGTGACTCAGCTGGCAAGGTCACCGAGGGTGGAGGGGCCCCAATGTGAAGTGGTCTTAACCTAGCCGGCACAAATTGGTATGTATCCCTGTTTCACAAAAATTCTGTGAGGATGGCTTTGAGTCACATCGTTGATTAAGGCGCTAAGGATCCAGGAAGCTGTGGTGTCCTGCCTGTCATTTGGTCCTCTTCCGTGTTGTTATGGGAAGGAAACTTTCAAGTTTCTCTGTTGTTCTGTTGTTTCCTTGCACGCTTATGTGCTTGCTTCGCGTGCACTCCGTCACATTGCTAACATAAAAATATGGGAACGGCATTATCTATGGCCAACGCAAGGGACCAAAGGCCAGGAACCAGATATGAAGGTAGCGCAGCATTTTGCCTGTGCAACTGTTTGCTTGGCTTCTCTCAGCTGCTGGTTTGCGGTAGCATTTAATTTGATTTCTGTTTCCTCTTCCTCTTGGCTACTTGCTCGTGATGCCTTGGGCCTCACTAACAGAGTGCAATTGGTTGTTCTTCTCTTCTTCTATGTCCCTGCTGCAAGTACCTGGCTTCCGTCCTTCCTGAAATGCTTGCAACCCCCTCATGCTGTGGACTACTACACCACTTGCTGATTGCACTGCACTTTGCATACTGCTTCTCAACAAGCTCCGACTTGAAACACAAGAACATGCCTGCCCATGTCCCATTCATCCGCAGCTTCCTTGTTTTGGTGGAGTGGGCTGCTACTGCTAGAATCACCTCTGAGATGGTTAATCATCTGCTAAAATTGCACTTGGTGGACAACTGCTTCTGCTAAGCCTCCTGCTGCATTGTGTAATGTACTTTTACTTAAAATTTGCAAGTAGTGGGCTGATACTGCTACGTTCCGCAGTTTCCTCGTACTGGTGCAGCGGACAACTGCCTCTGTCACTGCTACTGCCCTGCACATACTGCTTCCGTCGTGAGCTCTTTACTCTGGAAGTAAACACCTGCCGATGCCCCATGCATTTGCAGGTTCCTGGTATTAGAGTACTGCCATTGTACGCTCGACTCCGCAATGTGCACCAACCTCCTGCATAGGTAAGTACATGACCTGCAATTTGATCGTCAATCTGCATCAGACACAGTCTGAACAAACAACGCTGCAGCATCAGGGTCCAGAGTGCATGAGTGTGCAAGGGGTTGGGTGTGTGAGTGTAAATTTGGTGTATGGGTCTAAGCAAAGGTGGCTTGTGTGGCACATTTTACAAAGGCAGCAGCAGCATCAGGGTCCACAGCGCAGAGCCATCAAAATTCCAAAACACAGCGCTGCTAAGGCTCCAAAGCATATGGGTGTTTAGATTGGTTCATGGTGTTAGCATGGGTGTGTAATGGAGGCGGCAGCAGCATCAGGCTCTAGAGGCTCGAGCCATCAAGATTCCAACTCTTTGTGATCTAGGGCTCCGGAGCAAGTGGATGTTTACTAGGTTAATAATGGTTGTCGACTGAAGGCCACAGCAGAATCAGGCTGCAGAGCATATGGGTGGTTGGATTGATTTATGGTGCTAGCCTGGGTGCGTACAGGAGGCCGCAGCAGCATCAGGCTGCAAAGTGTATGGGCGTGTGTGCACGCTGTGCGGGTGGGCGTGTGCATGGGTGTGCAGGATGTCCGGTTGTGTGCTGCAGGCTGCAGCCGAGGGGTAGGCAAATGGGGCTTCGTCTTGCAGATTCCTTGGGAGTAAGCTCTCTTGCATGTAATCCTGAGCTGGATGGTTTGAGCACATGACAGGTGCTTACTTGGGCACAGGTTGTATCTTCTGCTAAAGTAGATGTGAGCTTGGATGAGGACTGCAGGTAAAACAACCTGTGTTTTGTTGTTGTTCACACAGGGGGGAGATGCCAATTTGGGACCGGGTGTTGCAGCTTCTCCTGGATATTGCCCAAGGCACCCTATACTTGCACAACCTCCAGATCATCCACGGCGATCTCAAGGTGAGCTTCCCTCACTTGTCCTTTATGCAAAATGTCTTGCAGCTCCTCCTAGATATGGCCAGATGCACCCTCTACTTGCACAACCTCCAGATCTTCCAGATTATCCACGGCAACCTCAACTGATACCTGGTTTTTGTACAATTCTTTTGTTTGTGCACTGCTTCAATTGTTTGTGGATTGATGTCCTATTGTCATGGAAGGTGGAAAGCATTTACAAGGAACCATGTGTGGGGGCCGCAAGGTGCACGTGCAAGGAAGTAATGGTTGGGTTGAGGTTGTGATCATTTCCAGGCCTACAGCTTGGCACTCTGATGCAAACAGTTGAGGTACCTAGTGCTATCAGACAATGGATTTGGTTGGCCTGTGAAGTAGAGAGCCCAAATAGTGAACTGCAATGTGCTACGGCTGTGCGCATGTAGCCTGAGAGCGTGCTGCTGAAGGCAGACGAGGTCGAATAGGGTTGCAAATCATAATATTCCACAATGCGCTGTGCACATGCAGCCCGAGAACGTGCTGTTGAAGGCAGACAAGAATGCCAGCGTGGGCCTCGTTGCCAAGCTCACGGGTGAGTGGGCATGGGCTTACACTGAAGTTTGTCTTTTTGTGTTGCCTACAGCCAAAGAGGTCAGTGAGGGCCTTGTCGCCCAGATCACAGGTGAGTGAGCATGGGCTTGAGACTGCACCGTTTTTTTCCTTCAGACAATGAGGTAAGGATGGGCCTGATCGCCAATGTCACAGGTGAGTGGCTTGACGTCTGCATTGCCTTTTTGGTTTCTTTGGACAAGGAGGTCAGCTTGCGTGCATGAGCATGGCAGACAAGCGCTTTGAGGTTTTGGGCACATCAGTTGTGCTCGGCTTCAATGAATTACATAAATTGCCTGATCAGAGAGCCCACCAAGTGGATTTACAGGTGTTGCAAATAGGTCATAGGGTCACTTGCTTGCAAAGGAGCACCTCGAAGCCTGAGCATGTAGGCAACAAGCAATATCCATAAATATCGTGGCATTTGCTGCAAAGCTGCTCCCTGGCTGAAACCCTAGGCCTGCTCTTAACATCGCTTTCTATGGATAAACATCATGTTTGCTTCAATCACATCTGCGCGTGTGCGCATACGCGCAAATGTGTGTGTGTTTGTGTTTGGGGAGGGGGGGGGGGGAGTTGTGGAGGACTGTGTATATGTGCGCATGCATGCGCTCTTCCTTGCCCTGCTCATCTGTGCATATTGTGCATATAACTTATGGATGGCCATTGTTTCATGCTCATGTTTGCCTGCTTTTGTTTCAGGGTTTGCCATCAACTTGGTCCCCACCGCAACTCACGCCAGTAACTTTCGATTAAACTCTTTCTCTTTGCCTGCCTGAACAGACTTTGGGCTTGCCATTATCTTGGGCCCCACCGCAACTCACGCAAGCAACTTCCGATCAGGGACGCCCTTCTACTGCGCTCCTGAGGTGTGTTGCAGCTGACAGTCATTTTGCTTTCCGGGGAGAGCTTGAGGAGTGGAGGCGTAGCTTGCGGCTCAGGAGGTGCCTTTTTCCATTGGGTGCTAGCGTAACAGAACAGCGTTGTGTTGCTTGGGTGCTTTGCATGCTCATGTCAGGTGCCCGCTAAGCAGAAACCGTGCAACGTTCAAACAAGGATTGGGTGGTGATGATGCCGCTTGCACGGATTCCTCTGCCCTTCTTTACCACAACCTCAGTGCTTAAAGCGGGATCAATACAGACTGTGAACAACCAAAACTCATCAACTTCAGCTGTGTCCCAGCTTCTCATCTCTCATCCAATTTGTCCCTTCCTTTCCCAGGTTTCCATCAGGCAGATAACCATTGAAGGCCACAGGCATGCCCTTCTTGTGCTTGCTCATGTGTGCACGCGCGCGCGCACACACACATGCATACACACACCTACACACACACACACACCCCTACACACACACACACACACACACACACACACACACACACAATCATCATCAACAACAACACCATGCTCCTTGTGCCCACCATCAGGTGTCCACCTCCGGGCGGACCACCAAGGCGTCCGACGTGTTCAGCTTTGGAGTGGTTATGTGTGAAGTGTGCTCACGGTGTCCGCCCTGGATGCGCAATGGCAGTGAGTGGGTGGTGAACCCGCGCTTTCCATCTTTCGCTCCCGGCACGCCAAAATTGTTTGAAGACCTGGCCATGAGGTGGGTGCCGTTGTTGCTTTGTGTTGCTCCTCTGCTGTGCTGTTGTGCGTTGGTGTGCTTTGGCTTTGCTGTGCTCCTGGCAAGTATTTGAAGACCTGGCCATGTAGTGGGTGTTGTTATGCTTTGTGTTGAGCCTCTACCATGCTGATTTGCTATTTTTGCCTTCTGTGCTGCTGGCCGCAAGTATTTAAAGACCAGACCACAAAGTAGGTGCCATTGCACTTTGTTTTGCCCCTCTGCTATGCTGTTGTGTGTTGGTGTGCTTCGCTGTGCTCCTAGCTCACCACAAGTGTTTGAAGACCTGGCCATGAGATGGTGTTTGTGTTCTAATTTGCTCTTCTGGCATGCTGATTTGCTCTGTTTTGCATTGCTGTGCTCCTGGCTTACCTCAAGTGTTTACAGGTTGGCCATGAGGCGGGTGCTGTTGCACCTTGTGTTGCGCCCCTGTCATGCTGATTTGCTTTGTTTTGCGTTGTTGTGCTCCTGACTTACCTCAACTGTTTGAAGATTTAGCCATGGTTTGGGTGCTATTTTGCTTTGTATTGCGCCTCCCCCATGCTGATTTGCCAGAGGTGGGCGACGAAGGCCCCAAACAGGGGTCCTTTTGAAATGTTCCTTTTGCATGGTGGCCCCACTTTGCAGTTTTTTTGCCTAGGACCAAAATG
>OU611765.1:6143342-6163342 GCA_914767535.2 Dunaliella primolecta
GTGCCAAGGGGGTTATCTGAGCGAATCCCCAAATGTGCTCCTTTTTTGCATTTAAAGTGCGCCCACTCACAGCCGCTTCATGTGATTGGGCCAATTTTCACTCTAGAGTGTAGCTGGCGTTACAAGCTACCAGCGCATATGCCCAGATTTGTGTGAGTCACCCTGTTTGCTTAGATAGACCGGGCCAAAGCTCACAAGGGGCATGTAAGCCCTAGTTCAGTGCTTTTTATGGGAAAATGGCTGAAATCACCAAAAAAAAACCAACCACTGAGTCTTTTCACTCCCTTTCTTTTGCAATGGTATTATTTATTCACAAGGTTTACAAGGATAAGGCCTTCAGCCAAGAAGTGCGACTGCTAGCCTGCTCATAAAAGGCAATCAATTCATGAAGGAAATAAGGAAGTTTGTTGTTGTTCTGGTTCAAAAAAGCAGACACATCATGAGATTCTGCCTGTGAGAACAAGGGAGCATATTTCCTGCGGAGAGAGACCACCTGGGGATGTGTGCAATGGAAGAGGACATGTTGTTCATCCTGAACATCATCATCAGCCTCACAAAGGTCACAGTTTGGGGAAGAGCTGTGATTCCAAGTTGCTGTCTCATAGCGAAGGGTGTGAATGCGGAGTTTTAACCGAGCCACGCTGCGAATGACATCGTGGGGGAGGTCAAGGAACATGTATTTGGGGAGACTATAAGGAGAATGCATAACCAAGGCTCTTTTAGTAGGAGGAGCGCACCACTGGTGATAGGTCAAGCGTTTACTGTTGCGCTCTCTAGGGTGTGTGTTGGAAAAAGGCTCCCAATATTTTAGATGCCTGGTCCTGAGATCTACAACAAAACGACTAAGATCAATGGGCTCACAATTCAGCAGCTTCTGTTTGAAAATATGGGAATGTGCCAAACCATCCATGGCTGATAGAATATGGGAAGACCAACAATCATCAGATCTCGAGCTCAGCCGCATGTCAGCCTGCAAAATCTTTTTCATTGTGGAGCTGTTGCATCGGGTCAAGGAGTTGTAAAGACGCATTGCTGCCCGGAACCAATTGAATTGTAAGGGCTCCAGACCACATTCCCGCATGATGCACCGAGAGGGAGTAGTGTCCCTGACCCCCAAAGTTCTTTTAAGCACTGTTAGTAGCCACTTCTGTATGGGATTGTCCATCTCTTTGCCTTGCCGAAGGTAAGGGGTAGCCCAGATCCGACTTGCATACATGCCAGCAGGAATTGCGTACGTCTTGAGGAGCCAAATTTGGGCGTGTAATCTGTTGGCAAGGTCGTGCTCCTGAACAAACTTTTTGACTCGGAAAGTACCAGCTGTGAATGGTCTCAACGCTGCATCGGCCGCAACATCCAGATTGATTGTTTTGTCACACACCATGCCGAGATATTTGAAAGTATCTGTGTAGGGGAGCTGCGTACCATCAAAGTAAAGTGGGGGCAGATTATCAGACCTGGAATTGAAGCGCATCACCTCAGATTTCAATGTGTTGACAGTCAGCGATTTCCTTTCAGCATAGGCTCTCAATTTGTTTAGCATGGTCTGCACGTTGGTATGGTCATTGGACATGAGAGAGAGGTCATCAGCGAACAGTAAGTGAGTCACCATGAAATTGGGAATACCGGTGAGCGCACCCTGCATCCCTTCAGCCAGACAGTCAATGTCGTTCAAGTAAATTGAAAACAGCAAGGGGGAGAGAGGGCACCCTTGTTTGACCCCAAATGATGGCTGCACATTTGCTCTCTTGTCCCCATCCAGCAGCGTGTACTCATCCTCATGGTATAAGTCTTTCATGATAGAGACAATGTGGTTTGGCATCTGACAGTTGTGTTAATGTTCCCACAACTTGCTCCTTGGGATGGAATCATAAGCTTGCTTGAAGTCGATGAAAGCAGTGTACAATCGTGATGATCCCCCTTGTACTTTCTGAGCTGCATCTCGCAAGTGCCGCAAGATGAACAGGGGTTGCAGTGTACTACGGCCCGGGTAGAAACCAAACTGTGTGTCCGGAATTTTGTTGTGTTGGCTACACCAGTCTTGAACACCAGTCTTGTTACAAGGACTCTAATTCACCCAAAAGCACCCAATTTGGTGCAGTGGGTGGTCAGATGTGGAGTTCTGGTGGTAAAAACTAGGGTTCATGCCACGGCTAATTTGGCATGCTTCGCGTTACTGGCACCTCTGGAACTCTAGTGCTACAGAAATTAAAACAGGCTACCAAAGGAATTTATGTTTGAGAGGTGCCCCTTACGGGACACATATGCAGGGAGCATGAAAAAAAAAACACCTGATTTTGGGCCTAAGATAACCCCATCATGATCTGGGAATGTGCCAGCCACACAGAACACAACCCTGAACGTGGGAGTAAAACATAAGTCTCATTAGTGTGCTTCTGCCAGAAGCGTACCCCGAGACCATGAAAAGCGCCTGACTCGTTCATATAAGGTGTGAGTGTGGTGGGGAAGTCAGAGAAGCTGTGCAACATTCCTTCAAAAAGTTCTAAAAGAATTCAGAGGGACGCAGAACAAAGGAACACGTCATGCTTTTGTCTTGAAGACCTTAGCTGGAGGTTAAATTTGACAACCTCGTCTAGATCAAACAACCTCACCAAACTCCCAAAGAAAGATCATGAGAGAAAGTAAGAAGAAGTTGATTAAAAAGGAAAGGAAGAAACCACAAAGACGGATAGCATTCCCTACATATATTAAAAGAAAAAGGAAAGTCTACGCAGGCCTGAGGCCGTGTGCATTAACTCACCTTGAAGGGAAGTCTCCCTAACTAGCAGGCTAGCAGGGGCCTCACCAAAGAGCCCTTGAACCTACACTAGACACAGCTAGCATAGGTGAGAGCCAGAAACAGAGCTAATGGGGATCTGGAGGGTTGTCCGCCATGCTCCTGGACGTCCAAACTCTCCTTCTCCCATTCTCCACCGCCGTGCGCCCAGCAAACTCCCCCACAGAAGCCCCTTGAAAATGAAGAGCATCATGCTGTCTCATGTTATCAACAGTTGTCAATTTTTGAATAGCATGGTAACTAAGCCTTAGTTGAGCTTGAATGCTAGTGATTTAGCTTTTTGTCTGGTTAGGCCCAGATTGACAAGAGGTTTGATCGTGTATTCATTGTAAATGGTGCCAGTCACTCCAATTAAGATGATGTGCAGAGTCACCTTGAAAAGAAAAACTACGTAGGCAGAGGAACTCTCCCTAAGAAAGAAAGAAAGATGATCTTCGCTTGCCGTTCGGCCGCGTGTATTAAGGAAAGAGCCTCCCATTGGCTCCCATTGATAGAGGGCATCTTTATCTCCACCCCGGCCACAAGGATTCGATCCGGGGACCTCCTCCTTGCTGTTGCCCTCTCCCTACATCACATAAGGAAAAGGGGACACATTGGCTCAGAAGAGCCATAAATCCCCTCCACAACGAAGCTACAAAAAGAAGATTATAATGGGGATCTGGAGGGTTATTGGAAGCACCCAGCTCCATAAGCTGGCTGCGAGAAGTACTCTTGTTTTCAATAGCACGCCTAATGGTAATAAGCTTGTTGGTATACATGACAGAATGGGCATGAAGTTTGCAAGCAAGTTTATTGGCGCATTGGTGGTCAAGTCCCAATTGTTTAAACTAAGGATGTGCTCAGTGTAGCAGGTCCCACCATCACCCCAAAGGATGGTGAGGAGAGTCACAATTTTTGCATTAATGAGTTTGCAGAGGTCTGCATGCTGCTGCTGTGCCACCTCCAACTGTTGTCCTTGTTATTCCTGTTTGGATTTCTTGAGCTGCGTTTTTTTAGTCTGGTTATAATATAAACATGTTGAGCTGTTGCAGTTTTTAATGTGATGAAGGGGTTGGTGTCTGGACAGAGTTTCAGCTCAACAAGATGGATATCCCTGTCTTGAGGAGGGATCTTGGAAGGATCAAGGTGGGCTTATCTGCCTGGGATGGCACAAAGATAGCATCAGGGCGGCTTTGGTGCCGGGCAGAGGAGCCAGTACCATTAGGAAAAATCAGTCTGGAAAAGCTCGTGATATATTTTCAGGGACTTGTATGCCCTAATCCAGGAGTCTCTCATTACGGTAGGCATCCATACCAATAAGGGATGAGCCAAACCTGCCTTTACTAAGGGCTTCTACACAAAGGCTAAGGCCCACTCGGTGCCTGCTAGTATGCATCCCACCCATTGTTGGGTTTGAACATCTGAGGACAATATGGTTAATACTGTCCATATCATCACAAAGCGGGCATCTTCCAGTGGTGGAAAATTTGTTGGATTTGTTGGCATGCTTTTGTGTTTAAACTGGCCCTGTGCGGTATTTTAATACATGCATCTGCTGTTTCAGGGTAATCATTGGATTATACCAGAAGGAGTTGCTGACCTCCTTGTTAGCGAGTTGACAGTTTGGGTTGTGGGCTTCTATGTTGGCAGTGGTGACTGGGGAAGTGGGTTGTATGGCATAGTTGAGCCTTTGCCAGCTATTGTAATGGTATCCAGAGGTATCAGCTGAGCCGAGCTTGTGCTTTTTGTGCATGTGTACTTTAAGTTTGTCGTTCTGGTTGGTGAGGTAGTGGATTGGGAAAGCGTGGGAGCGGTGCAGGCCATCAGTATGTCTGGGTGAGGTCTTCAATGAGAGCCAGTAGAAATTGTGGAAAGGGTCCCTGGCATCTGGAAGTGCAATGTCTGTGGTGCCTGTGCGGGCTGCGAGCGCAGGCGTCAGCCCCCTCATTGCCTATTATGCCAGAGTGGGCTTTGTAAAAATGGATAGGTTGTGGGGAGTACTCTAACATGGTCGATATAGCATGAATGAGCTCTGCATGTAGGTGTTTCCTCATGCGCATCGGAAAAGAAAAGAAAAGAAAAACTACGTAGGCAGAGAAGACTCTCCCTACATCAATTAAGGAAAAGGAGACACATTGGCTCCAGAGAGCTGTGAGTCCCCTCCACCACAAAGTTTTAAAACAAAAAGAGTTAATGGGGGTCAGGAGGGTTACTGGAAGCACTTGGCTCCAGAACCTGGCTGTGAGAATTGTTTTTGTTCTCCATTGCACGCCTAGTGGTAACAAGTTTATTAGCATACTTAACAGAATGGGCATGCAGGCTGCGAGCAAGTTTCAAGGCACGTTGTTGGTCAAGTCCCAGTTGTTTAAGCTGGTTCAAGGTATGCTCTCTATAGCAGGTCCCACCAACACCCAGAAGGATGGTATGCAGAGTAACAGCTTTAGCAGAGATAAGTCTGCAGAGGTCTGCGTGCTGCCGCTGTGCCGCCTCCAACTGTTGTCCAGGCCTTGTATCTTCACAGTACTTGATTTCAATCAAGTGTACATGGCGCTGATTGACATTTAATTGATGGGGTTGTCGCACGCGGTTAGAGCCACTGATCCTCTGTGTTGGGTGTCTGCTGCGTAACGCATAGTGTGAACTGGAGGAAGAAGGAGAAGAAGAAGTGGGTTTGGCTTGGTAAGGAGTAATCAGTATAGCATCTGGACGGCTAGATTTGAGTCTAGATCTCTTGGGAAAATTACGTGGAAAGAGGTAAGGGGGGGATAATTCTATTAGATGCATGTGCAGGAATTTGGAGGTTGTGCTGCGCCAACCTATCATCATTTCCTATGTCCGTGTTTACTAAACCTGCTCCCCAAGGGCTTTTGCTAAGAGCTTTGGTTATCATTTTTCCTGCAATATTGTGGCGTTCAGTTTTCATGCTGGCAATGATTTGATTCTGGCAGCCTGAGAGCATGTGGAGAGCGCTGTCTAATTGGTGACAGCCAGGGAGGGGGCATGAAGGATCAGTGGACCTCTTGAACAGTACTGCATGTTTTTGGTTATAGAGGGTGCCTGTGCGATATTGAAGGATGGTGCGCTTCACAGGAAAGGAAATACTAGACATGTTCTTGAAGGCATTGCTGATATTCTTGTCAACGTGAGGTAATAGGCTCTGGTAGTAGGAGTAGTAACCTGTTTTGGATTTGGCGTACCCAAGTCTGTGTTTTGTGTGCATGTGAAACTTGAGAGCATTTTGAAGATTGGGGAGGTAGGTGAGCTTGGGAGCAGGTGGGGAGTCTGTAGATGTGCCCGTAGCATGTTCTCTTTTTTCCTCCTTGGCTAACCAAAATAAATGAGAAAACGGGTTCCCGCCGGGACCTGCACTGGGAATCCCAGTATCAGCCATGCTATTGTTGGCTTGTTTTGCCTGATAATTTGCAATAGCATCTGCACATTCATTACCGGCAATACCAGCATGTGATTTTACTTTGTATATACAAATATTGGTTTGTGAGTTGCTAATGAGGGTAGATATGGTTTTTAGTACATCCCCTTGAATGTGCTGTTTGTGTTTCTCAGGATAAATAATTTGCTTACGTATTTGATGAAGAGAGGTGAGACTGTCTGAAGCAATGTGTGAGTAAGAGTGTGTGATGGCAGCAGCAATCGCTGCCACTTCAGCTCGGCAAATGGTGTTGGTAATTCCAGCACCGTGAGGCTTAACAAATATTATGTTATTTGTGAGAGGGCAGTAAACACCTGCTCCAATTTCTTGTTTGCCATTTTTGGTATGACAGCTGCCATCAGTGTACGCCCATGTCCTCCAGTCTGGGACTTTTAGAGCAAGGGTGGGATTGGATTGGCTAGGCACAGAGACTACCCCATAATTGTTTATGAGTGGGCTGCTTGTATTTTTGGTAACTTGCTGCTTGTCAGAACAAAGGCGCTTACATTTCTCGAATCCAGGCATGACAGCATGCATGGAATCGAGAGTGGCATGGCTGCTGACACTGCGCAGTTTCCACCAGACCTCTGTATGTCTATCTATATCACTAGCCAAGCTCCGTAGCCAAGCTGAGTTATGGTTGTTTAGATGGACCCTTGCAGCAGTGTTCCAAACCGCAATAATTTGTATGTCCCAGGTGTGCTGAGGAAGAGGTATTTCTTGGTTGGGGCATGATTGGGGGGCGTCATAAGTAAGGTTAGTACGCGGGATGGTACCAAGTTCACAGCAGAGATGTGGATAAGCAGTGATGAGTTTGGAGTAGGGGTTGGTTATCATTTGTTTTCCCCAGACAGGGAGGAACATAAAAGTAGCAGTGGCCTCTGTGTTGAGAATGGCTGAGTAGATAGCATGACGCAGGGACTGGGACAAAACGCAGGGACTGGGCATCGGATTAAGGGTTTGTTTAGAAATCTAGGAGAGGCAGGATGCACTATCAGAGGCGATGTCAGTTTGCCCTGGTTGGAGTGCCACAAGAATACCTGCAAGTTCTGCTCTGTTGATGGTATTAGTATGCCCATGACCATTGGGTTTTATGTGCAGCTGTAAGCGTTGGGAGGGTGGAGCAGTGTCCCTTCCCGGTTTGGCCCTATCGAATGCCTTGTGAAGAAAGATTTGAAATCGGCTGTGGGTTATCATCCCAACACATTTACCTTGTGTGTTGTAGACATAGGCCATGCGTGATTTGTAGATTCCTGGGAGGACGAGGGGAGGTGGAGCATAAGAGTGGGGGCTGTGTGATTTAGTGTTTAGTGATGTTTGATTAAGGGATTGATTAGCTTTGTACTTGACAAAGTCAATGTCATGCAGCCAAATTTCACAACTACCAGTGGGTTTTATGTCTACTTGTGGATTGGTGGAGTGTATATCAAAGGTAATTTTATTGCGTAATTCTGTGTCAAGTTTCTGCTTCCAAGTGTTAATAGCATCAGGCTTTTTGAATCAAGGTGGCAATATGGATAACATCAATCACATAGTCCTTGGGTGCTCACATCCAACACGCCAAGTAATGTTTATAAACAGACACAACACTGCCCCCAGTCTCTGCTGTGAAGCCCTTATCAAGGGTGCACATGGCTCATTCCTTGTTGCCATGGGCGCTTGCTGCAGAGAAAAGCTCCAAGAGCAGGGCATTGAAGTCCCTGAAAGCGTTACTAGAGACATCCCTAACTGGGCTTTTTCCAATGGTACTGGCCCCTTTGCCCGGCATCAAAGCCGTCCCGGTGCCGTATTTGTGCGCCCTATCTAAGGGAGATCCACCCATCTCGACCATAAGATGATACCTGCTCATAATAGAGATTTCCACCTTGTGGAACTCAAATACTGCCCTACCCAGACACTAAACCCTTACCCAGCCTACAAAAATCTTCTGACCAGCATGCAAGTACTATTTCCAGACTTCGGACCCGTAGCCTCAGAAACCCAAACAGAAGTAATAATGTAACCTTGCACACCATCTTACTGGGTTATCATCAGAGTTGTGCTTACAACATCACGCCTCTGGTTGAGCTGGGCCTTACCAGACATGACGCAGAAAAATCAGCCTCTAAATCAAGTTGCCATGCACTCTAATCCTTGACAAAAATCATAAACACAAGGCACACCTTATACTTGCAGGGTTCTTTTGGTAGGGGCGTCACTGGGGGCGAGGCACTGCAGAGCAGGAGGAGGAGAGTCCATGCCCGCAGGCGCATGGCTGACAACAACCCGCTAGACCCTCATCAGTTATTTCCAGTCGGCTCCTAGCTTAGTTTAGGCTAGGTCTGTGAGACTCCTCAGTGAGCCCCTAGCTAGCTTGCTAGTAAGGGAACCTTTCCTTAATGCACGCAGTTGGACCTGGCTTGCATAGACTTTTCTTTTCTTTTCTTTATCAAGGTATGGAGGTTCAGAGTTGATAGGTTCATAACCATCAGGGTAATTGCACATTTGGCAGTAAGCACACTCAATGCCTGTGCGTGCAGCAACTGAGGTAGTCAAAGACGTAAGGCCAGCTTTCATTAAGAGTGGCAGGGCCCACTTCTCAGTAATCATGGGGGCAAAACGGGTGTGGTATTGTACTTGGAGGTAAAATTGGTACCTAAACAAAACCGTCTATATGGGTAAAATCATAGTAATAAATAGCATTGATGGCATGGCTAGCTGTTTTTACTTTTGCAAGCTCCCGGACAGAGGTCTTCTTGTAGTTCCAGACGTCAGAGGCTTGGCATAGCGAGGCAAGTGGGGTGAGGCGGGTGGCCCGCATAAGGATGAAAGTTTGTGGATGCTCTCTTGGATTTCAGGGG
The DNA here is from genome assembly GCA_914767535.2 of Dunaliella primolecta. Lineage (NCBI taxonomy): Eukaryota > Viridiplantae > Chlorophyta > Chlorophyceae > Chlamydomonadales > Dunaliellaceae > Dunaliella > Dunaliella primolecta. The sequence continues at coordinate 6,152,386 of OU611765.1, forward strand.
AAAGCATCCTTAGGATCTCATTTGCTACACCATCTGGACCTGGCGACTTGTTATTACTAAGGGTTTTGATGCATTCATTGAAGGCACTTCTATCCATGATTTTGCCTTCAAGCCAGTCCCTTTGACTGTTGCCTTCAAGTTCTTCTTTCGGAATTTGTGATTATACCGTATAATCACAAATTGTGACAATAAAAGGATTAGACACAGGTCAGGATCTACCAGCCTGTTACCATGGATAATTACGTGGTATTTCTTCTGGAAGATGTTTGCCCTGCTTTATGTTAACTGCCTTCATAGCTTCAGTGTCGTAATTTTCCACAATTTGGGCTTGCTTGGGAGGCTCAGTGTCAATTTTGCCAGTTTCTGGATCCCGCAGCGCTTGGAGCGCTACTCTTGGTTGTGCATTTTTATCTTTAAAAATCTCTTGTGTGCTTGTTTGGGATTAGTGTGGATTGTTTTTTGCAGTATTTTACTAGCCATGTTGCTTTTTTCTCTGTTGCAAGTTTCATCAATGTAGGTCATGGCTTGTTGAGCACTCAGTGCTCCGAGGCTGTCGGAGAGATCTCCAGTTGTTGGAAGGGGGGAAAGTCGTGTCTAGGCTATCAAGATTAGAGATGGCTGTGTGGAGAGTTAAGCTTTCTTTGTTTTGTTGCAATATGGTTGAAATGATGTCTGTTTGGTTAATGGATAGGAATGTGAGTAGGGACTGAATATACCTGATGAGGCTAAGCTTCTTTTGCAAGTGACGCCGCTTGTTGCTGACAGTCCTTGGATTGTAGTGGTTGTTGTTGGAGGAAACAATTTTTGTGCTGCAGACTTTGAGTGCTACTTGGAGGAGTGAATGAGGTCAGAGATGCCTTCCGCAAGGTTTTCGACTGCCTCTGTGGCAGGTCTGTTACATAGTGCCTCAAGAAAGAAAAATAAAGAAAAGAAAGAAAGACTACGCTTGCCAAGTCTGGCTGCGTGCATTAAGGAAAGGTCACCTGAAAGGCAGGGCCCCACCACACAGTGTCTCAAGTTTTGTAGTGTGTTTAGCAGATGTGCTATTTAGGTTGCTAAGAAAGGTTGTGGCTTCTGTATATGCTGGGTCAAGGGTTTGGAGATTTCCTTCAAGCTTTTGGAGGACCCCACATGCAGGGTCTTGTAGGGATTGTGCAAAAGCTGTACGGCCAGATTCACCAAGTGGGCAAATCAAGGCTTTCTGAAGGCTTTGAATAGGGGAGTGTGTGTTTGCAAGAACAGGAATCATTCATGATGTGAATGTTGAGAGCGCTAAGGGGTATGTTGGCTACAAGTGGGACATGGTCGCTGAGAGAGCCCATTTCATGTGTGGCGCATGAGGTGGGCATTTATGCGCAATTTCAGAGAAGAATATGATATCATCGAAATGGATAAAGGTGTAATTAGTGTTGTTACTGTCCTTGCCTATAGCTTGTTCGTGGGTCCAGGGTCTGCTGGTTTCCTCCTTACAGGGAGAAAAAATGTTAGAGAGGAGAAATTCACGGTACATTCTATCAGCCTCTCCTTGATGTGGGGAGCGTTTTCACTGCCTACGTAGTTTTTGTTTTTGTATTGTTTGTCAGGCTGGTAGGTCGTGTTGCTGGTGCAGTCGCTAGCACAAACTGTAGCATTCACGTCCCCAATAATGATGGGAGTGCAGTGGTTGTAAGTGTAATTCAGAGTCTTGATGTGCTCTTCAATTCTGCTAGTGAGGGCTTCCTGAGAGCTACCTGAGGGCCAATAGGTGCCCAGCAGTAGGAAATTGGTATTGGATCCCTGGAGTATGACAGAGGCAGTTCTCCCTTTTGAGCTGAGGCAGGCTGGAGAGCATGGTGTGGCTGGGGCTACAGTGTCACGGAAGCAGAAGGTGGTGCCACCGGTCAGTCAAAAGCCGACCATTATTTGTAATTCTTAAGAGGGTCTCCATCCAAGCACAAAGTTTGTTATTTCTGCGGAGTTTGGTGTCAGTGAGGAAGATATCTGGATTTTGGGTGGCTATGGTATGGCAGAGGTCCCAGTGGCTTTTAAAGAGACCTCTGACATCCATGGTCATAATTTCAAGCGTGTTTAACCTAGATTGAAGAGGCTCTTGGTGGTTGTCTTCTGGCCCAGAAGTTCTGGGGTACCATTTGTAATGAGGATAGGTTGTAAGATGGGCTGGGTGGGGGCATCGTTCCTACAGCTATGGGTTGTGTGGTGCGGCCAGGTGGGGAGTTTGGAACTGATGAGAGGGGTTCTAAGGTAGTGTCTTTGTAAATAGGTCTGCTTCCGTAATTGAAAGATTCTGTGTCAAAAGGGACTGAGCTGTCTGCTCGGCGTAAGTCAAAATTGGGGTCTCAGTCGTCCCAGTCACTCCCTGTTTGAAGGGTTAGTATTCTACCTTGAAGCTTACACCAGTCAATGTTTGTTAGAAGGGGGTTAGGATGGTCATTAAGAGAACCCAAGAGGTGCCACCCGATATGTCTCTTAGTGGATTGGTCGGTGGAATGGCTTCTTTTGTGAGTTACAGCGTGTTCTCTACCATCAGCATTGGCAATGGCAGGATAACTGCATCTTTGTAGGCCGTGCTGCTTAAAGTGCCTTCAATTTTTTGATAATTTGGCCCGTGGTACAGTAGGGTGGGCTTGCTGAAGTATGCAATTCTTATCTTGGTTCCAGGAGAGTTTGCTAAGGTAATGGTTGAAAGAAAAGAAAAGAAAAGAAAAGTCTACGCAAGCCAGGTCTGTAATGGTACAAGTTTGGTACCAGTTAAGAGAGATATCCGGTGTGAGCACGGACGGAGTGCGCAGGAAGCCATAAGGATGGGGTGCAAGTCCCCCCGTTCCGCAATAAAGGAATAGGAAGGTGCCAAAGTGGTATCCGGCCACCGGTCTTTGCCTGGTCTTTATGGCCTAGCGCAACCGTCTCATCGCATTTGGTAGCGAATTAGGCAGGAGGTCCCCAGTTCAAATCCTCCTGGGAACGATCCTGGTCCACACCGATGACACCAGTTAGTTTGTGTGCAGTAACGGCGCCATAGTGAGTAAATGGCGCAGGCCCCGCCAAGCTTCGGGACGAAGCTTAGTGGCTGTGGGAGAATGTAATGGTACAAGTTTGGTACCAGTTGAGAGATATCCGGTGTGAGCACGGACGGAGTGCGCAGGAAGCCATAAGGATGGGGTGCAAGTCCCCCCGTTCTGCAATAAAGGAATAGGAAGGTACCAAAGTGGCATCTGGCCACCGGTCATGGTCAGGTCCTTATGGCCTAGCGCAACCGTCTCGTTGCAAGGTCCTGCTGTGTGCATTAAGGAAAGGTCCCCTAACTAGCAAGCTAGCTAGGGCCTCACCGATGGTAATGGTTGAGAATGGTGGTATTGAAATTGCCTAATCCACGAGTGTAGTATCGACTTAGATTAGACTTAGATTAATTCGCTTTTGCATATTGCACTTTATTAGGCTCCAGAACCTGGCTGTGAGGATTCATCTTGTTCTCAATAGCGCGCCTAGTGGTTTGTGGGCAATTGTGGGCGTGCTTTACAGAATGGGCATGGAGCTCACGTGCAAGCTTATAACAACTTGAAGTCCCACCAACATCCAGGAGGATGGTATGTAATGGTTAAGGTCAGCCTGCTGCCGCTGTGCCACCTTCAAGGAAGTGTGGATTAAGTTGGCTACGCCCTGGGCCAGATCTTCATCTGCTTCTGTGGCAGGTTCGTTACAGAGTGAGCTCAGCTTCACTGTCTCTTTGGCTAATTGTTTTATCTACTTTTGAAGAGGGCTGTGGCATCTTCATGAGCTGGGTTCAAGAGATGAAGGATTTCTTTTAATTCCTGGCTGACACCATGTGCAGGGTCCTGCAGGGATTGTGTGAAAGCACTGCAGTCAGACTCGCTTATAGGGCGGTTTAGGACCTTTCGTGGGCATTAGTGGGTGTGGGCTACTGCTAGAGACCCTCCTGATCCCCATTGGCTTCTTCCTTCTATTTCTTTTGGTGAAGGGAATACACAGTGCCTAAGCCCTAGATAACCTCTTTTCCTTAATTGATGTGGGGAATGTACTTACTGCCTGCATATTTTCTTTTTTCCTCTTGTGGGCATTGTTTGGGGGGCGCAGGTGTAGAAAGGACAGGTACTTGGATTTTAAGAACGCTGATATGCTTACCGCAAGGGAGACATGTATATTTAGTGCAGTGTCCTTGTTGGTTACTTGGCAGTCCTTGGTCTGGTGATTTCCTCTTTGAATGGGTAGAGGTTTCTAGAAAGGAGGGGTTTGCGATATGCTGTCTGCAGAGTAGGTCACGCTGCTGGTGCTTTCATTTGCTTGGGCTGCAGCGGGTTTGTCGTGGGTTCAGCTGTTGTGTGTGTGTATGTGTGTGTATGCGTGTGTGTGTGTGCATGCAAAGTGCGTGCGTGCGTGTGTGTGTATGTGTGTGTGTACGGTGTGTGTGTGCGCGCGTGCGTGCGTGCGTGTGTGTGTATGTGTGTGTGTGTGCGTGCATGCGTGCGTGCATATATGTGTGTGCGTGTGTGTGTGCGCGCATGCGTGTGTGTGCGCCTGCGTGTGTGCGTGTTCGTGTACGCGTGCGTGTGTGTGTGTGTGTGTGTGTGTGTGTGTGTGTGTGTGTGCGTGCGTGCGTGCGTGTGTGTGTGTGTGTGTGTGTGTGTGTGTGCGTGCGTGCGTGTGTGTGTGTGTGTGCGTGCGTGCGTGCGTGCGCGTGTGTGTGTGTGTGTGTGTGTGTGTGTGTGTGTGTGTGTGTGTGTGTGTGTGTGTGTGTGTGTGTGTGTGTGTGTGTGTGTGTGTGTGTGTGTGTGTGTGTGTGTGTGGTCTGCGCCCATCCCCAGCTGGTGGCAATTTAGCATCAAAATTGGATGCCATGGTTCTTCAGGCTCTCCACTACTGGGATCTATTTGCAGCATCTCCTGACTGTGGATTTGTCAGCAGGCATCTGCCCGCTCGGTAGTAGTTGCCTGTATGTCGATACATCGAGATTGACCAAGTAAAGCATATTTTGTTACACGTGCCCTCCACATGGGAATTTTTTAGTTGCACTCCGCTCCAAAAAAGCTACCTGGGACAGAGGACCGAAAAGTCAGCAGGGCCTCGGGTCGCCTGGTGATGCAGCCGTGTCGCTTTCCATTCCTCACATAAAAACAAGATTCGAGCTGCTTGCAAGTGACGACATCCATCCCTGGTCGCGTTGGGGGTTATGAGGAGTGGCACGGAGGACAGGCGTACGGCCAGCCTGCTCCTGTGCCTCCTGTGCTTAGTGGCCCTCAGAACTGACGCTGACGACGAGACGAGCGTTATCACGAGCGGAGACGAGTTTGTGGAGGTAGGTACCTTTTTGCACCATGGGAGCCTTATGAAGGCACTTATCTCAGGCTCTTATCTTAGGAAGGTTGTGCACACTTATGCCTTTGGATGGTGGTGACAAGTTACCTGAATTGGCAACTGCTTACCGTGCAGCCTCCCTGCAGAATATCATGGTTTTTCAGCCCTGCACCTCAACTTGCTGAACCAGGCAGGCGCATGCTTGCATGCAAGCACACAAAAATGCTCTCTGCACAGAGCATGGGAATTGTATGCAGCATTGGGCAGGCCCAATCCAGGGTGTCCAACCCCTCTCCTGAAAGCATTCCAATGCTTTGTTCACCCCTCTCAGGCTGTGACTGAGTTTGGGAGACAGGGTGGGACTGTCAACCTCCAGCTCGATGCATCTAGCCCCATTTCTCTCGCAAATGTGACCTGGAGTACAGATGCCCAGCAGGACAGGTTCAGCAGTGGTAGCTTGACCATCGAGGGGCATGCCCCTCCAAATGGGGGCAGCAAACAGGCAGTGCTCGATGCTGCTATGAGGTCAAAACTTGCGCCCGAAGGATTTTCAGCAACAATGATACTGCAAGTGAGTGTACCCGCTGCAAGTGCATGTGCCAGTCAGTCATACTGAGCCAGTTGGCAAAGCCAACTGCACAAGAATGATGCTTTCACACACAAACACACACACTCACACGTACACACATACGCACACGCGCACACACACACTCACACACACACGCACACGCACGATCACACACACAAACACACACATTCATGCCGCATGTGCATGCACACACGCGTGCACGCGCACGCACGCACGCACACACACACACATACACACACAAACGCACACAGGCGCACACACACATAGAAACACACATACCACACACGCATACACACAAACACACACGCGCGCTAACATACACGCACACTTGCACACGTGCACACACACTCACATGCCGCATGCGCAGGCAAGCATGCACGCACACTCACACACATATGCACATACATTTAAACGTTTGGACAGACAGACACACAGACATGAAGGCATGCACACATACACATGTGCGCGGGCACACACACACACACGCGCACACACACGTACATGCCACATGCGCATGCGAACATGCATGCACATTCAAACACACATATATCCAGACGTTCGGACGGATGAACACGCAGACATGTGTGCACGCACATGTACATACGCGAGCATGCACACACACATTCACACAACACACCACACACATGAGCGCGCACCACGGACTTGAGAATTTTTGGCACATTTCGGATAGATTGCTTCATGTACTGGGTGGTGGGCTGTCATTTCTGCTTTGCATTGCACATGTTAGGGTTTGCCCATTCTGTATATGTATGTATGTTGTGTGATATATGTATATATGGTATGGATGCCGTATGCTTCCACTTGCATGGAAATTGTGGCCCTGCAATGACAAAACTCCCTTTGCCCTTTGACTTTTGTAATCAGACGTGTGAAGCGCTACCCATGCTAATCCTTGCTTTCTGCGTGTTCTGCTTATGTGCAGGACGTTGTGCTTATCAACTTGTGCAGCAGGGAGCTGCCATTTAACCCCACCGCAAAGATTTCATTTCTCACTAGCGATCTCATGCACTTCATGCCGCGCTCCAGGTACGCAGAAATGCATTTGAGAACCCTCAATCGAGACATTGCAAGATTCTGCACACACACACACACACACGCACACACGCACACATGTACACGCGCGCACACACACGCGTGCGCGCACACACATATACCTTGTGGTCATGTGTGCATTCATGAATGCGTTCATGTGGTCATGTGTGCATTGAGTGCCTTGCCTGTAATGTTTCCAAGAAAAAGGCATCCTGATACATGCTTTACATGTAAACATAAATGAAGAATGGGATGTTGAACGGGCATTAGGCCTGTTCACAAACAGGGACGCCTGCTTTACAGTTAGAGTCTTATTTTGTTTTTGTGTGCTCAATGGATGATTTTGGTAGCAGTATTTCCTCATGCGCGTGCGCGCGCGCGCGCACACACACACACACACACACACACACACACACCAACTTGTTCGCGTCAGGAATGTGCAAAATTATGTACGTCGCAACACAACGGTCTATTTGCCGTTCCGGGAGCTTTTGGGACTAGTCAATTGGCTGGTAAGTCAAGCAAGGGATGCTGCATGATTTTGGTGGCCCACAATCTTCCTATTTGATGCACGTATTTTCATGCAGTGCAATGTTTGGAAAAACTGGAGGAGAGATGAAGAAGGTGTTTCTTTTTTGCAGCTAATGAGCTTAGGCTTTCAAAGGCAAAGAACTCCCTTTCATGGCTGGTCATACTCCCCTTTTGTGTTTTTTTTCTTCTCAAAGCTGCCATGTTCACCAACAAGCATAGATTTCAACCAAATTATATTTTGTTTCAAACATTGATTGTTTTTGACGTGTTTTTCAACCGTTATTGGCCCAAATTGCCCCAAGTCCACAAACTGCCCTCCTAAATTCACCATGCAATAACGCACATTGTAAATTGTCACTATCCTGGAAGTTTGGAATAATTTGCTGCACCTTTGCCTTCACACCCCCCGCGGCCCACACCCAAGCGCATGTGGCACCGACTTTTACTCAAGCAACACAGACCCCCCCTGAATCCAACTTGCACCAAAAGGGTGACAGGGCTTGAGCTCAGGAACCCGATGATATGTTCACAATTCTGTGGAATTGGCCCAGAACAATTCTGGAGGGGGGACCTTGCCCCAAAAAGTAAAATCCCCCGGACCATCCCAACCCCCCGACCCCCTTCAATTGGACCCATATATACCAATTGGTAGCTTTTGATTTCAGGATTCCGAAAACATAATTCTGGACATGTGCCGTCCAAAAATTACACAACCTTTTCCCTCCTGTTGACATGCTCTTTCATGATTCTTCTTGAATCTGACCATGCCGACCATTACTTTTCGTAGAATATCACATTTTTGATGAAATAATACATTCACCAAAAAAATGATGAAAGTCAGAGTACCCCAGATCACCCTCCTGGCCTGGGATCACCTAAAAATGGCCTATAGCTCCACCCCTGAGACTATTGTTTTTACAGATACATGTTTTTGTAAGATTCATTTACAATGCTGACATCCCGCATGCCTGAATAAAGGGAAAGATGTCAGACATTGAGCTTTGCACCACTACAGCCGGAATTTCTTCAAGGACATGACTGGAACACTGAATCTGACAAACCGCTGGGTCTTTTCACTGTATTTTCATAGACAAAATCAAGTTGCTGAGCAAATGCCAGACCACAAAAGATCACCAATAGAACCAAAAGGGAAAATAGGAATCACGTTGTGGCTGGATTTGTCTTATGGGATCCATACTGGGCCTGTCAGTGCTAAGGAAAGTGACATTCTGCTTAACCAGCCCCCCGGCCGGTTGGAGCGAGGCCCTCCGCTGGGGGCACGCAAATAACAAAAGTGGGAAAGTTATTTCATTATTCCGCTGGAAGGCAGAGACAAGAACCTCAATGCAGGGTTTGGATGATAGCAGCTGAATAGACCCGCATCATAATCATCACCGAAGACTCACGGGTCGAGCCTGAAAGACTTGCTTTGATATAGAGGTGAACATGTCCTGATATAAGATGATTCTGGTTTCTGTGCGGGGTTTGGGTGCCCCAAGTCAAAACACTGCCCAAAAATAGGACAGCAACAATGATGAGTGGCTACGACTCTCTGCAAAGCTCTAGCCTCCCTTACCATTTGCTGCGTGTTGCGTGCTCGAGCCTCAACAAAGAAAGGGGTGCACTGCACTTGCTGCGTGCATTTCAAGATGCTGCACAGCCTGCATGTGTAAGTGCGTTGCAAAGTGCTGCTTGCTACATGCCTGACCCAGGCATTCAAGGTGCTCTGCTTGCTACATGCCTGACCCAGGCATTCAAGGTGCTCTGCTTGCTACATGCCTGACCCAGGCATTCAAGGTGCTCTGCTTGCTACATGCCTGACCCAGGCATTCAAGGTGCTCTGCTTGCTACATGCCCAAACCTTGACAAAGACAGGTTACAGGTAACAGGAAAAAAGAAGGCCTCCAGTCAAAACGGTTGACTGCTAGCCTGCTCATAAAAAAGCAATAACTCGTGTAGAAAAGGAAAAAAGTTTGTTATTGTTTTGACTTAAGAAAGAAGAGATACGATAAGTCTGTACATGGTGAATGCCAGGCACGTAGGGAGCCACCCTATTGGAAGAGTGAGATAAAGAGAGGAGAGGACCAGAAAATAAGTGGCAAAGACAGGTTCCCCGCACTGGCCGGATGCATTTCAAAACACTGCGCAGCGTCACTGCTGACATCCCTAAGGCACATGCTCTGCTGCGCGCTCAACTCGGCTCACATTGTGCTGCAAAGAGGCATCTCAAAAATTGTGCTGCAAAGAAGCATCTCTGACATTGTGCTGCAAAGAAGCATCTCTAATATTGTGTTGCAAGGAATAATCTCTTAACATTGTGCTGCAAAGAAGCATCTCTAAACATTGCATAGAAGCATCACTATGAAGCAATTGCATGCTTGAAAGCTGGTGTCGGCGCTCATGCAGAAGCGCGCTGCAGTGGAGTGAATTTGTAAAGTACAAAGGTCTCTGTAGTGCTTGACTGCAAGGCTCGTGGGTCTTCCCTGTGATGCTCTTGTTAAGCAGGCCTTCCCGACCACCCAGCTGATGCTTGTGCCCGTGCTGATGCACGCAGCCGTGCGTGTTTCAATTCATGCTGCCACACACAGCTGATGCTTGAGCCCATGCTGGTTCACGCAGCTGTGTGTGTGCTTCAATGAATGCTGATACAGGGCTGTACACTTTGATGAACGCTGATGCACACTTGCTGATTTAACTCACATGCTTGTGTGCATAGCTGTGTGGCGCTCATGTTCAGGTGAAAGTTCTCATGAAACGCCGCCTGCCTTCCTGTTGGCCCTGCAGGTTCTTGACAGCGTAGCCATCCCAGGACTTGTGCGTGCTTTTCGATCATAAGAGTTTCAACAAAACACCACTTGCTTTCCTATTGGCCCTGCAGGTCCTTGACAGCATACCCTTCCCAGAACTCAGGGATGGGTGGATGAGTGTGGCCTTGGAGTTTACTAGCCCCACCATGGGACGCGTCAGCTACATGGATGAATACACAGTGGTCCTCGACTATATGAAAGTGGTAAGCACCAACGACCAATCTGCCTGAACCTATTTGCACCTGTGTTTGTATTAACAAAAAAGGAGTGGCATTCTATGTATTTGAAAGCACCTGGTAAGTAGTTGCATCCAAGTAGTTGTAAGCTCCTGGTTGCAATGAATTGTGAGCACTGCTAAGCAAGTGCAACGCACAGATTGATGGGTGAGGGTGATCTCGGAGCTCAACCCCGCCGCCTTCAGACGCGTGGATGAGTACTCCGTGGTGCTCATGTTCATGCGAGCGGTAGGCTGCTCCTGCTGCAGGGGCTAGGATTAATCTTAATGTTTTCCTGCCCCGAGCTTAAATAGGTTCATGTGTTTACAAAGAAGGACCCCTAATAGCGCAAATGGAATAAAGTTTTGCCTTTGTTGTGTCCTGCCCGGGCCTTAACAGGTCCAAATGTTTACAAAAGAGGTTCATAAGTGCAAATGAACAAAGGTATACCT
>OU611765.1:6165842-6270842 GCA_914767535.2 Dunaliella primolecta
GCTGCGCTTCATGCGTCGGCATCCATGTTCCTTGTATCTCCATGCACCTGCTACTGATGCGCGCTGCGCTTCATGGGCCCGTATCCATGTCCCTTGTTTGCCCAAGCATCTGCTGCTGGTTTGAGCCCTTTTTCTTGTGCATACCAGCCGCCACTGATGTGCGCACTGCTGCATGCGCTGACACCCATTTTCAGCATTTGCTCATGCATGCACCTGCCACTCGTGCATGCAGATCCCTCTCCCAGTGATCATGATTGTGCAAGACGTATCGGTGATGGATGGGAGCGGCATGATCAGCAGCGCGCTACTACGGACACCAACACTGCTGCATGGGTAAGAACTTTGTCTGTTGTGGATGCTTCTGTGGGTTGTCGTGGACTGACATGGGTGCTGTTGTGGTATTTGCACAGTTGCATGCTATGTCTGTGCCAGGTGTCAAGCGAGGGATCCGTTGTGACGTTATTACGCCCCAAAAGTAACGTGTTGATGGGCGCAGGAACATTTTGTGCTTTGAAAAAAGTCTATTGAGGTGCGGATTTGTGCAGATAAATTAGAGATGTGTTTATGTTTTTGGCGAAGCCCCATTCATGGGGCGTGAGCCCCTAGGTTTGCCTCCTTCCCGATAAAGTTCACACTTGGCTGCCCAGGCCCTCCCAGCGCACCCCCCGCCCTGAAACCCGGCATGCAGGCCAAGCAAACTTCTTCAGCCAGACCTGTGATGTCAGGGGGGCTGATAATGCCCTGGGCAAAGTGCTCTTGTTTGGGAGCTGAGCAGAAGATGCCCAGCATGGCCTGCCCAACCCCCCCCCCCCGGCCCTGACTCTCAGCATGCTTTGCGAGCAAAAAGTTTCATCGGGGAATTTGTTTTCGGGTGGCCGGTCAATGCAGTGGACAAAGTTTGGGAGCAAAGATTCCAAAGTTTGGTAGCCACGGTGAAGCTGACCTCAATTGAGTTGAGTTTCTGAACTCCGACACTCAAAATCTGACCGCGATGATGTTGCGTCTCAGTGTCAATATGCAACGCAACGCACGTAGCAAACACCATGTCGAATGCAGCAAGCATCATGCAAGATGCACGCAGCAATGTAAACCGCAATGCACGCAGCAATGCATGCAGCAATGCAAACCGCAATGCACGCAGCAATGCAAACCGCAATGCATGCAGCAATGCATGCAGCATTGCATGCAGCATGCACACAATGCACGCAGCGATGCATGCGGCAATGCACGCAACAATGCTTGCATGTGCTTTGACATGCTCTAGTACTGTTGTGTCTCTTGTTTCTCAATGGAGTCGTAACTGAAGCTTTTAGATAGTTAGGGTCTGGCTTCGCCAATTTTTCAGCGTGGCTTGCGACGCCTCCCCCACTTGTCTCAATCGTTTTGCATCGATGTGAGTAATAAGAACTCTTCTGATTTTCTGAACTCTGGACCAGAAGAGTTGGATGGACAACTGGCATGCATGGCCTCCTCGGTGACAGGACGCTTGCTACTATATTAGGAATTGACTTTCCTTAAGACACCAGAGCTCAAGCATGGAACTGCAAGCAAGCACCAGTGCCGGTTTGAGATAAGTAGGTCGAAGTATGTGGGCAGGGCAGGGCCTGTTTGCCTCTGCGGCATTGTACAGATTGCACGCTTTCATATACTAGGGGGGTGCAGATCCACTGCGGAATTGTCACACCAATTGTTTTGTCAGGGGTGCGGAATGGGTACATGTCAGTGCGGAAGTGCGATCACCAGAGCATTGGTATGCCCTCCAATGCTGCACCTTAGATGCGCTCATGCTTACGCAACAGTGTGCCTGGCGGCAGGGTTCAGCTGGCTTCGTGGGCATGAGACAATGAGGCACAATTGAATTGAGCATATTTGAAATGACACTGCGTGGCACAAACAGAAAGGTCTCAGCTGGATGCATGGGGCGCGAAAAAAATGGGGCACAGCTGAATTGGGGCATGATCAAGGTGAACGTTTCTAAATCGGCATCATGCGGCGGGCGCATGTGCGTGTGCGTGTGCGTGCGCGTGTGCATGCCAGGCAGGCGGCAGTGTTCAGCTGGCTTTGTGGGACACAGGACTATGAAGCACAATTGAATTGAGCACATGGCACTACGCGGCACGAACAGAAAGGTGTCAGCGGGCTTTGTGGGGCACGGGGCAACTGCATCATGGAACTGACTCAACATCACGTGGCACAATCTAACTGATTTCAGCTGGCATCATAGGACAGGGCCACCATGGTTTTGGTCTCAGTGGCCTCAGATCTGGCGCCGAATTGCAGTACATCAGATCACAGTGCATGGGTCATCACATGGGTTTTCACGTTGCATGGGTCAGTGCTGATCAGAGGTCAGTGCACGTGGGTGAGTGCGCGTGGGTCAGTGCGCATGCTCAGTGCTGAGACTGGTGGACTGCATGGTAATGGTGACAGTAGTATGATGATGCAATCCCATGGTACCCAGTTTGATACCCAGTTTGATACAGTTGATGCTGTGGTGACTGCATGGTGATGGTGGCAGCATCATCATTGTCCTTGATCCCATGAGCCCAGTTTGACTACTACTGGTTGCATCCCAAGCTGCCCACTGTGCCACAAGCTACGCATGCTTTTGAAGGGAAGCTACCCGCATTGAGTTGCGAGTCAGAACGGTTGAGTGTGATCCAACAATACACGTCTGACTACGCTGATTGCACGGCAAACTGTCTAAAGGGGGGTGGACCTGCTCGCCCAGCTCTCCTGGATGTGTGTCCTCTTGCGCACGGCAGTGGCTCAACTCCCCTGCATGTGTGTCTTCCTGTCACCTGCTTGCTTAAATTTCCTGCATTTGTGCTCTTTTGCATTGCAATTGCTCGTTGTTGCTTTTTCTTATGTGCGTGCATGTTTTTAGCCTGCTGTTGCTTTTTTTTTCATGTGCGTGGTTCTGGCCAGTGTTGTTCCGTGTGACAAACATCGCACTTTATCAAACTCGAAATTTACACGCATTTCATCGCATCTTAAAAGTGCTGTTCGTCAAACTTTTGCCCCCCTTTGCGAGATGCAGCCTGCAAAGTCCACTGAAGGCCACTGGAAGGTCACCTGAAGGCCACTGTTCTGGCACATGAACTCATCAGGACTTCTTATCTTCATTAAAAACGCTTAAAATAGAAAGTCCAAGAGGATAAAATGCCGGGGGCAAGCCTGTACGGGCTCTGCTGACCCCTTTCCCGGCCATCCTCTCCTCGACCGAACGTGCAATCGAATAGTTCGAAGAACTCTAACTTTACACGCATTTTGTCGCATTTTTTATCTCAGACCGTCGCACGGAACAACACTGGTTCTGGCTCACCATTGCTTCTCTTCATGTTGCTGCATTGGCTTGACAAAGCTGCTGGTTGAATCCTGACAGGCTTGGCACTCAGATTGTGTTGTGAGGAAGCACTGATGAAACAGTAACCAAACTTGATGCTTCTCTTGCCTTTGTATCTGTGGACTTATGAGCATTGGGCTGGCTTTAATTCGGTTTCCACCTTTGCATGCATTAAAGTTCAACCTACTCATGAAGCTCCATTGTATATAATACACAATATTTCATACCAAACCTTATTACCAATCATTACATATATCATCCCGCAAAAAGTTGTTTTTGAGGGGTGCAGGATGACTACAGACACCAGAAAAAAAAAATTAATTTTGAGCGTACAGGAAAGTGCATGATTACGAAAAAATTTCGAGGATTTTCTGGTGTGAACGAAAATGAACCCAAAGCGCCGGAGAGGCGTCAACAGCTGGGAATGGAAAGCTCCCTGAAACCCCATCCCAGCAGCAGCAGCAGCAGCAGCAGCAGCAGCACAAGGCAGAGGCCAGTTCGTCCAAACTGCTGATTGAGCAGCAGCGCGCAGGTGGGAGTGCAAATGCAATTTTACCTGACGAGTGTAGATTGTTTCTGTGCAGGTTAAATGTGGGAGCTGTGTGTGCAGCTGGACCTCGAGCATTTAGAAGACTGAAGTGTTTCCTTTGAAGTACATTCTTGTGCAAGGGAGCAGTGTTTCCAGCTGGATTTGTGCTCTTTTAAACAGTAGCTCCAGCTTCTGGAGAGTATGGGATTATGTGTATTGCTCACTTCTACATGCAGGACAAGTGCAGCTACGTAGCAGCAGTGCAGCTAAAATTACCCTGCTGCTACACTGCTGCAGCTGTATTCCTGCACGCAGCTTGTACATGCCATTGTACTCCACAAGTCACAAGTTTCAGGGCAAATAGAGGATGATTGCACCTGCAGGAATGCGCGGGAAACCAAGTATTGAGGGGGGTGCGGGATGAAGTCACCAAAAACTTAATTTTAGGGGTATATCAGAGTGATTGCATTGCGTACATACATACATACATACATACATACATACATACATACATACATACATACATACATATATACATACATACATACATACATACATACATACATACATACATACATACATACATACATACATACATACATACATACATACACACATCATGCATACATACATACATACATACATACATACATACATACATACATACATACATACATACATACATACATACATACATACATACGTACATACACATGAAATGTACGGTGTACACCAAGCTATTGCGTACCTTTGTGTGCTTATGAACATGTCCTGCAACCTCTTTCCAATTTTTCCCTGGCTCTCTCACGCTGTTTGCTGCATACCTGCACGGACTCTCGCCTGTGCTGCTGTGTACTCCAATTTGCCTGCTCCTTTCTGGCGCGCTCTTACCTTCATCGCCAAGCCCTTCAAAGCTCCCTTTAACTCCGTGTGTGTGTGTGTGTGCGCGCTGATGACTTGCCTCATCCGCAGGCCGCATTCTAAGAGCCTTCTTTCAACTCTGTGTGTGCTGATGGCTTGCCTCATCCGCAGGCCACTTTCTGAGAACCGTCCTACCTTTGACATGGCCAACACAGAAGGTAACATTGTTGCATTGGAGTTTTTAAAAAATGAACTGATCATCAGGGCTCATTTTGGCCTCGTCAGAAAAAGTCAACACTGTAGAAAATTGCCTGTCCATACCTTTGATATGACTGACATTGAAAGGTAAAAACGGCCACAAACCCCTTTTCTTTCTTGACTCTTTTATGTTTAGCTCACAGTCGCGTTTTGCTCACTTTATTTGTTTTTTTCTAGGTTCGTACAGCAAGTGAAGCGCCAGCAAGCTTGTTTTCTTGTTTCCTTACTTTCCATTATAGGCTCACAAGCCTTGAAGGCTTGCTTTGGCTCCCATGTTTATGTTAAAGAATTCTTAATAGTTTCACCCTCTTTTGTATTTCACCCTGCTGCACTCTTTTCACTTGCAGACATCATTCGGCTGAGCTCCAATGCTGGCCTGTTCATTGAAAACCTGGTGAGTCCTTTTGATCAAGCGGCTAGGTTCTGAAGACATAAAACAACTTCCACGGGTTTCTTAGCATGTGCCCATGGTGGGCTCGCTCATACCTGCTCAGGGAAGGGTTATACTCAGCTTTTAAAGATACCGTGCAATACTGGATTTGTACTTGACTTTTGCAACATTTGTTTGTACTTGCTGCCAAGTCTTAATTTCAAGAGTTGCCGTAAAACATGTGCTTGTAAGGCGATTCTTGCCAAACACGTACATACTCCCAAGCACGTATGACCCATCCCTGCACCTGCTTTTACTGCATCGCCCATGGTTATGTAATGGGAGGCCATTGTGTTTTTTCTATCTGGTTGCCATGTCCTTCTTTTATTCAATGCCTGCGGTGGTGAGGTTGGACCTTTCAATTGCTTGTGGTGACTTTGCAAACGAGTGACTGCTGCGACTGCTGTGACTGCTGTGACTGCTGCAGGTGGTGACAGGGCTGAAGAGTGCCCCCATCTCTGAAGACGATGAAGATCTCGGAAGCACGACGCTGCGCTTGGTATCCGTGGACCGCCGGCCAAGGTGGGTGTGGGTGTGGGCATGGGTGTGGGTGTGTGCGTGTGTGTGCGTACGTGTGTGCGTGCGTGTGTGCATTGGTGGGTGTGGTGTGGGTGTGTGCGTGGGTGTGGGTGTGTGCGTGGGTGTGCATACGTGCGTGCGTGTGGGTGTGGGTGTGGGTGTGTGCGTGTGTGCATATGTGCGCGCGTGCGTGGGTGGGTGTGGGTGTGGGTGTGTGCGTGAGTGTGTGTGTGTGTGTGTGTGCGTGTGTGCGTACGTATGTGCGTGCGTGGGTGGGTGTGAGTGTGGGTGTGGGTGTATGCGTGGGTGTGCGTACGTGTGCGTGCGTGAGTGGGTGTGGGTGTGGGCGTGTGCGTGCGTACGTGCATGCGTGCGTGTGTGCGTACGTGCGTGCGTGTGTGGGTGTGGGTGTGGGCGTGTGTATGTGCGTGTGTGTGCGTATGTGGATGCGTATGTGCGTGCGAGTGAGCGTGTGGGTGTGGGTGTTTGCGTGTGTGTGCGTACGTGCGTGCGTACGTGCGTGTGTGGGTGTGGTTGTGTGCGTGTGTGTGCGTGCGTGCGTGCGTGTGTGTCCGTACGTGCGTGTGTGCGTACGTACGTGCGTGCGTGCGAGTGTGTGGATGTGGGTGGGTGGGTGTGGGTATGTGTGTGTGCGTACGTGCGTGCGTGTGGGTGTGGGTGTGGGTGTGTGCATGTGTGTGCGTATGTGCGTGCGTGCGTGTGGGTGTGGGTGGGTGGGTGTGGGTGTGGGTATGTGTTTGTGTGTGTATGTGCGTGCGTGTGTGGGTGTGGGTGTGCGTACGTTCGTGCGTGTGAGTGTGGGTGTGGGTGTATGCGTGTGTGTGGGTGGGTGCGTGGGTGTGGGTATGTGTGTGTGCGTATGTGTGCTTACGTGCGTGCGTGTGGGTGTGGGTGTGTGCTTGCGTGCGTGCGTGTGAGGGTGTGGGTGTATGTGTGTATGTATGTGCGCGTGTGTGCGTGCGTGCACACGCACATGTTTGCAGCACTGACCTAACCTTCTCTTACTCTGTGGTCTTTGCCAACACAGCCTTGCATCTATTTTCAGAACCTGTTGCCTCCTTGATGCTCACCCACTATCACAGCCCCTGAATTTCGCCCCCCTTGATGCTCACCCACTCTTACAGCCTCTGACCTTGCCCTCTTGATGCTCGCCTACTAGCACAGCCACTGACCTTGACGCCTCCTTGATGCTCACCCACTGATACAGCCTCTGACCTTGCCCTCTTGATGCTCGCCTACTAGCACAGCCACTGACCTTGACGCCCCCCTGATGCTCACCCACTGATACAGCCTCTGAACTTTGTGCCCTCTGGAGGCCCATCCACTATCATAACCAATAACCTTCACGTCCCCATGATGCTCGCTCACTATCATAACCAATGACCTTCACGCCCCCTGATGCTCGCCCACTACCATAACTAGGGATCGGCGTATACCGTATTTCCTAGAAAATATATAAGCATATAACGTTATATAACAGGATATACCGTAAATGTTTATAAGTATAACGTTAAAGGATTGCAGATCTACCCCAAGAGATAAGATATCTGACCCCAAAACTTCATGGTAGGTGTATTACCTTCTAAAAAAGAAATCCCCAAAAGTTGGATATAAAAAGAGAAGTTGAGAGTTTCCTAGGTTAGAAGCTCTTCAAATGACGTTATATACCCTACCTAGGGGGAAACAAAGGGGTCACTGCCTGGTCCTACTTCTGGTTGCCGAGTCCAAGCTAACTCTACTTAGCTTCAATCCAATTTGCCTCTGCTAAAATGCTGCCTAACTATACCAGCTGGCAGGCATGCTGACCTTGTGTACACCAGCTCTCTGCTGTTTCTTTGCTCAGCTGGTTGCGCAAAGCTGTATCTGCGCAGCTCTTCCTATGGTGTGATGCTGCTGCCCAAGGACTGAGCCTGCTCTCCTCCTCCTCTTGCATGCGGCGAACAACCCCTCTGGTAGTGGGGCTTGCTGGTGGGCTGATTCTCGTGGCTGCAGCTTTTGCCAAGTCCTGGGGTTTGCGTTTGGAAGGGGTGTTAGCGCTGTGGGGCTGCATGTAAACCTTGCATTCCAGCACACACACCCCACCATACTCATCCCTAATCACAGGGTACAGCTTGCCATCCCAGGGATGACTTCCCTTCTTCAGCTTGGCCAAGAGCTCATGGGGCTTAAGAGCCCCTCCACTTGCATTTGCTTCCCATCGTCACCGAGCACCATCCATTCTTGCTTTACATTCGATGTACTCATAAGAGCTAGGCAAGAGTCAAAATTTATGTACTCGGCAGTCTATGAGGCCGGAAATCGCCTTTGCGGTTTTGGCACTGGTTACTGAATTTGTGAACACGTTATATAACGTTATATACTGAACACCGACCCCTACTCATAACCAATGACCTTCACGCCCCCGTGATGCTCACGCACTATCAAAGCAGCTGACATGCATGCCCCCTTGATGCTTGCGCGCATGTGTGCTCAGGCAACTCATACACTTTTCGGAGTCAACCCTGGTCGTGAGCAAGGAGGACTTTCTGATCCTGCTGTCAGCGGCGCACAGGGGCGACAAATGGAAGACGGATGCTGTTTTGACTGCCCCCATCATCGACGGCATCGACGTGTTTGTGCCTGCCGAGTTTGACCGCTCCTCTTTAGTGCTGGAGGAGTACCGGTGCGTGTACTTGGGAAATGGGAGGCAGCTGCTTGTTGCCAGTTTCAATGAGCTGCAGCCTGAGAAGGAGCCCCTGTTCACTTGTCCTCTGTGCTGAAAACCGCATGTTGTGCAAGGGCGCTCTTCTCTGCTGGACGGGCACTCGTAGTGTGCTTGGGAAGTTGGAGTCAGCTGCTTGTTGCCAGTTTCAACGAGCTGCAGCCAACTGGGACTCAGTGTTAGCACTGACTGTTGGGCATCTTTTGAACGCACGCTGGCTGTTGCCTGGCGTGGACTTCTACCTCTGTAGGCAGCCTGAGAGGGATCCTCAATTCCTAATCCTCACTGCTGAAGGCTGCCAAATATGCAAGGGCATAAGCGAGGGCAAGGGAGGGGAGGAGGGGGGGGGCGCGAGGGCAATGCGAGGCCAAATGAGGATGGAGTGGGGTGTTGTGATTGAAGCAAATGGTGCTGTGTTGACGGTTAGTAAAGTCGCTTTGCAGACGAGCAGACAGTCAAAGGTCAAAAGTCTTAGGAGGTGGGCAAACGTATGCTGGAGACATGCAGAAAGTCAAGTTACAAATGCTGGGGGAGCCAAGGTATGCTGCAGACAAGCAGGAAATTGAAACTTGAAAGTACCAGGTAGGCCCAAGGTGTGCTGCAGACAAGCAGAAAGTAAATATTCAGAAGTGCAGTGTGGGCCTATGATTGCTGCAGCCTACAGTGTAGGCAAAAGCAGAAGGCCGAAAGTTGTAAGTGCAGAGTGGGGTGGGCCTCTGTATGCTGCAGGCAAGCAGAGAGCATATGTGCCAAATGGGTGCCCAACAATTCAGTGTGGGGTAGGCCTCTGTATGCTGCAGGCAAGCAGAGAGCATATGTGCCAAATGGGTGCCCAACAATCCAGTGTGGGGTAGGCCTCTGTATGCTGCAGGCAAGCAGAGAGCATATGTGCCAAATGGGTGCCCAACAATTCAGTGTGGGGTAGGCCTCTGTATGCTGCAGGCAAGCAGAGAGCATATGTGTTAAATGGGTGCCCAACAATTTAGTGTGGGTAGGCCTCTGTATGCTGCAGGCAAGCAGGGAGCATATGTGCCAAATGGGTGCCCAACAATCAGCTCAGCCAAGCTATGTGTGAAAATGAGGAGTTAATGCCCCGCTGCAAACTGAGTATGCAGAGTGCTTGAGGGTGCCTGAATTGGTACTTCTACATCAAAAAAGTGAGGGCCGGGCTCTAGGACTGAGCCATGGGCATTTTAGGTCATTTTGGACCATTTCCAGGAAAATGGGTGCCACAACGCCTGCTCTGGCCCAAATTCTGCCCATATTTTGGCTCTCAGGTAGGTTTTAGGTCAAGCCTGATCCTTCGGAGTGAAAAAAAAGGGGGGGCAAATTTTGGTCCGGAGCACTTAGAGCATGGTCACCTGTGCGCACCTGCTAGGCAAAAGTGGTGTGAACAGGGAAACCAGGCAAGCACTGTGTTTGGCCACAACCTGAGTATGAGGACTTGTTCAGCATCCTTTCTAGGTATGCCTGCCGAGTTTGGGGGCCCAGGTGTGCAGGGAGTGGCTCCTGGCGAGCAGTGACAGCTGGCCGGATCTTTGAAATTTGAGGGAGGGAGCACATGCTGAGTTTTCAATTTTTCTTTGAATATTTTATTTGTCCCAGCAAAAGTGTCGCGACCCTGAATGGTGCAGTGGTTGCTCTGCTATGTTAACTTGCCATTTTCCCTGCCAAAATCGAGGTCCGGGGAGCGATTTTCTGGACCCCTGCCCCAGCCCCCTGGACCCCGAAGAATGTGCTCCTGATAAAGTGCCCAGCCATCGCTGATGGTCAGGTAACCCGGGGGGGAGCTTCCTGGAGACCCCATTTTGGCAGGGGTTTTGCTTGATTTCTGGCCCCACACCCTGGGCACCCCCCGGCACAAACTGAGTATGCAGAGTTGCTAAGATAGGTCTAGACAAAGGTCCTGCATACTCAGAATCATCTGGTTGCAGTGGGGCATTAACTCAAACCTACTTGGCTGACCTGACCAACAATACAGTGTGGGGTAGGCCTCTGTATGCTGCAGGCAAGCAGGGAGCATCGAGTTGATAGTGCAGGGTAGGCAAAGGTGTGCTGCAGACAAGCAGAGAGCAGGTGCCAAGTGGGTGCCCGACAATTCAGAGCCATGATTGTGCACACAGGTTCAGAGCCGTAACTGCGGACCAGGAACTGAATGTCTTGCGTGAGTTCCCTCTCACGCACTGGTGCCTGCCTCCTTCGACTCAGGATGTTGATGGACCCAGCACAAAGATGACTGCTCCTTCTGCATGCATGCATGCCGATTGCCAATGTTGCTGATTCCCCCCCGTTACACACACGCACACACAAATACAGGGGCTGGGGTGTGGAGGGCATTGACCTGGAGTTCAAGCCCGCCACATCCTTGCTGGAGTCAGACGTGCTGCTGGACCCTGTGCTAAAAAGGGAGGGCGGGGGTGGCGACATTGATGCAGTGGCTGTCGGAGTTGGGGTGGGGGTGGGGGTGGGCGGCGGCCTTATACTGATTGGCGCGATCGTGGCAATCGTGCTGACCAGGCGACGGCGCGCACGGTGTGTGTGTGTGTGTGTGTGTGTGTGTGTGGGTGTGGGTGTGGGTGTGGGTGTGGGTGTGGGTGGTATGTGTATGTGTGTGAATGATAGTTCAGGAAAAAAACTGCACCGCCGTGACATCTTTTTGAAGGTGCGGGTGTTGCTGTCCATCTGCTACTGTTCTTCCGCAACAGCCGGCCTTAGCACATTTCGAGTACGCGTGCTGCGTCCCATGATTGCCGCCACAGCCCCCTTGTTTGCCTGCTATAGAGCGTGCATATCTGCCAGCTCTTCTTTAACAGCCATGCCTAGTGTGTTGAAAGTGCATGCTGTGCCGCATTCCACGATTGCCGCTGCAGCCCTCCCTTGCCTGCTCCAAAAGGGAGTGCATGCCTCCAGCTCTTCTTTAACAGCCATGCCTAGTGTGTTGAAAGTGCATGCTGTGCCGCATCCCACGATTGCCGCTGCAGCCCTCCCTTGCCTGCTCTAAAAGGGAGTGCATGCCTCCAGCTCTTCTTTTACAGCCATGCCTAGTGTGTTGAAAGTGCATGCTGTGCCGCATCCCACGATTGCCGCTGCAGCCCTCCCTTGCCTGCTCCAAAAGGGAGTGCATGCCTCCAGCTCTTCTTTAACAGCCATGCCTAGCGTGTTGAAAGTGCATGCTGTGCCGCATCCCACGATTGCCGCTGCAGCCCTCCCTTGCCTGCTGTTACGTGATAGCATTCTCCGTGATATTGGTGTGCACAGTAATGGGATGAGAGCACAGGACCGCAACACCTGTTATGAGGTGCAAGCTCCTTAGCTCCTGTTAACCAAAAAAGAGAGGGTGGAGCAAATGGGCAGCGGGCGTTTCTGGCGTGCACACACACACACACACATGCAGGGAGGCAAATAGATTGAAATGTGCTTATGCATTTTTCTGAATTGATATTTTTATCATCACCATTGTTGTTGCTATTGATTGATAACATTATTATTGCTGTTATTGTTATCAATATCGTCATTATTATTATTGATATTTTTATCATCACCATTGTTGTTGCTATTGATTGATAACATTATTATTGCTGTTATTGTTATCATTATCGTCATTATTATTATGCACCCACTTTTGCATGCACATACATCTGCATGCACATGTAGGGACGCGTACCAAGCCCCCCCTTCAGACAGCATAAAAGTCAGCGTCAACAGTGAAGCGCGCACGGTGAGTGGGATTTGGAGGCGGCAAGCGGTTGTGCATGGGTTGCATGTCTTGCCAAGTTTCAGGCACAGGTTAGAGTGTCAAGTTCTTACTCATGGGTATTAAGTCCATGGGTGTCATGACTTGGTAGCCGCCGCTGCTTTGCAACCGATCACCTGCTCGTTCTCTCGAGTGGGAAATGCTCAAACTCCCACATGCGCTGGGTAGCAAGGGTGTGGCAAGCATTGAGGTGCTGCTCTTCAAAGCGGTTGCGTCTATCATTCTTGATGAAGGCTAGCTTGCTGAAGAGCCGCTCTTCCTCCACTGAGCCGGGCACCTGCACGCTGACTTGGTAGCCAAAAAGTCCTGGGCATGGAGTGTGAGCCGGGATCAGCATAATGGGTGAAGGGCATGCAGGGGCTATTTTTTATTTTACCTACCCTGTTGCGTTGAGGTGTAGCACGTGTTTTATGCACGTATTTGTAGCATGTATTTCATGCAGGGTTGTCCAAACCAAGAGCTTCAACTGTTCACGAACTCAACTATTTTGAACTGTTGAACTTGAAGCTTTCAGTTCACAAAGCTTTAGTGCAGCTACGGTAATGGGGTACTGAAAAGCTCTTGACCCCATGTCAACCCTTGTGTTTTCAAAGCACATGTTTCTGCAACTGTTGTGAAAGTTTGTCTACTGGTGGCGATTCAAGGTGTTGACTGTTTGACCAATTTGCCAGTTCATCGAACTTGAAGCCCACAGCAAAGAAAGATTCCTTGACACCCCCCTTAAACCCCATCACAACCCCCCTGATACCGTACTGGCGGCCTTGTCTTTCCCAATCATCAATTGTACAAGTGGTCCAAGGGGGAGAGGTGGGAGGGGGGCTTTGGGGCCAATTGTGAGAGGTGGGAAGGGAGGTTGGGGGCCAGATGACACCCCCTTCCCCCCACGCCTACCTCCCAACATCCATGTTTGGATGCGTGCACTGTGCAGGCCAGTGGGTCCTTTGACTCCATGCCTCCACACTTCCACAAGGTACGCTCCTTGAGCAGCTGTGCAGAAATCATGCTTGGATGCGTGCACTGCGCAGGCCAATGGCTCCTTCGACTCCAGGGCTCCAAAGACTTCAGAAAGCAAGGGTAGCCGAGGGAGCAAGGGAAGCCAGGGCAGCAAAGTTGTAGGCAGGGGAGGCGCGATCCAGAACGGTACGTGCACTGCTTATATCGCACAAGCATGGCACAGTGATGCATTTGTTGGGAGGCAGGGGAGGCGCGATCCAGAACGGTACGTGCACTGCTTATATCGCACAAGCATGGCACAGTGATGCATTTGTTGGGAGGCAGGGGAGGCGCGATCCAGAACGGTACGTGCACTGCTTAAATCGCACAAGCATGGCACAGTGATGCATTTGTTGGGAGGCAGGGGAGGCGCGATCCAGAACGGTACGTGCACTGCTTATATCGCACAAGCATGGCACAGTGATGCATTTGTTGGGAGGCAGGGGAGGCGCGATCCAGAACGGTACGTGCACTGCTTAAATCGCACAAGCATGGCACAGTGATGCATTTGTTGGGAGGCAGGAGAGGCGCGATCCAGAACGGTACGTGCACTGCTTAAATCGCACAAGCATGGCACAGTGATGCATTTGTTGGGAGGCAGGAGAGGCGCGATCCAGAACGGTACGTGCACTGCTTAAATCGCACAAGCATGGCACAGTGATGCATTTGTTGGGAGGCAGGAGAGGCGCGATCCAGAACGGTACGTGCACTGCTTAAATCGCACAAGCATGGCACAGTGATGCATTTGTTGGGAGGCAGGAGAGGCGCGATCCAGAACGGTACGTGCACTGCTTATATCGCACAAGCATGGCACAGTGATGCATTTGTTGGGAGGCAGGAGAGGCGCGATCCAGAACGGTACGTGCACTGCTTATATCGCACAAGCATGGCACAGTGATGCATTTGTTGGGAGGCAGGAGAGGCGCGATCCAGAACGGTACGTGCACTGCTTAAATCGCACAAGCATGGCACAGTGATGCATTTGTTGGGAGGCAGGGGAGGCGCGATCCAGAACGGTACGTGCACTGCTTAAATCGCACAAGCATGGCACAGTGATGCATTTGTTGGGAGGCAGGGGAGGCGCGATCCAGAACGGTACGTGCACTGCTTAAATCGCACAAGCATGGCACAGTGATGCATTTGTTGGGAGGCAGGAGAGGCGCGATCCAGAACGGTACGTGCACTGCTTATATCGCACAAGCATGGCACAGTGATGCATTTGTTGGGAGGCAGGGGAGGTGTGAGCCAGAACAGATTGTGCACTGCTTTTGTCTCGCAACCATAGCACAGTGGGAACTTATTGGGAGGCAAGGGAGGAGCAAGCCAGAACGGTATGTGCACTGCTGTTTGTCTCACAAGCATGTCACAGTGAGGCACTTGTTGGGAGGCAGGGGAGGCACGAGCCAGAACAGTAGATGCAGGCAATGCAGACACCCTGCATGGACATTAGAACGATGCAAGGACATTAGAACGATGCAAACGTGCTCTTTGCGAGCACAGTTGAGGTCCTTTTTTGTCCTTTGGGGGGCAGGAAGGCCAACAATGCAGGACCAGCAGGGGTGCCGATGTTGCATGTGATTAAGGCATCCTGTGAAGCCAGAGGAAGGGCGTCATGGATGCAGCTGCTGCTGTTGCTGCTGCCCTATCTGTGTGTGTATGTGTGTGCATGCTAACAGGCACACCCCCTCACCGGGTGTACACCAGGTCTGGGTGTGATGGAGGCGCCCCACTGGCAACGTGGCACACATGCAATTATGATTTTCTTGCTCACCCTGTTCATGCAAAATGCCGTTTTGCTCACTCTGCCTATGCAAAATGCTTTTCCGCTCTCTCTGCCCATGTAAAGCGTCTTCTTTTCTTCCGCTCACTCTGCCAGCGCCATCGTGGTGCCTGCATGCACATGCCTTCGCAGGCCAGCCCCCTCTGGTTTACACAGGCCCACAGGGGGGCTCTGAGGAGGAGGAGGAGGAGATAGGCTCCAAGGGCATCAGCATTAACGCAGAAGGCCACATTGTGCTGGACGAGACCAGCATGAACCTCAAGAAGATCAGGGAGGACCAGGTCGTGGATAGCGGTATTGGGAAAAAGGAAGACCCATATGTGCTTGTACGACGAGAGGTGAGTGAAGCTCTGTTGCCTGCAGAGTAATCTATGATGCATGAGGTGCAGGAGAATTGTGCGTGAGAAGACGAAATGGGAGGTAGAGGGCGCAAGAGAGACGGAAGGTTCTAGTTCCAATTGAGAGGGAAGGGAAGGGAAGGGGAGGGGAGGAAAGGGGCGGGACGTCGAACACACACAGGAAGGGATGACACGGCAGGATGGAAGTGTAATGGAGCGTCTAAACGAAAAGGAACGGAATTTGCAGCTCTCTCTGTGCTCGTGATTTAGTAGCCCCTTTGCTCAGTACTGGAATGCCAAATCTTCATCGAGATGCCTCCCAATAACGTCTTTTGTCCTGAGTTCATGGACATATGAACGCATGCATTCTTCAAAGGACAGTGCATAAGGATGGTGCGTATGTTGATGAACTGTAAGGACAATGCATCATAACGATATTATTAGGTACTCACAACAGGTTCAGAAGGGTAGGTGCATACATATAGTACATGAGATCGTTATCATGAGTGGTCATGTGAGGTTTAGAAATTTGGGAGATTAATGCAGGCCGTGTCTCAGCTGCAGCCCCCCCGCCCCCCAAAAGCCTTGCGCGCCTTTACCGCAAAATCCTTTTGGGCGCATCCTTAAAATGTTTGCTTTTGAATGCGCCTCTCCCTGGCGGTACTCAGAAGCTCAGGTGTGGCTTCTGCCCAGCAAAATCCTTTTTGGCGCATCCTTAAAATGTTCGCTTTTGAATGCGCCTCTCCCTGGCGGTACTCAGAAGCTCAGGTGTGGCTTCTGCCCAGCAAAATCTTTTTTGGCGCATCCTTGAAATGTTTGCTTGAATGCGCCTCTCCCTGGCGGTATTCAGAAGCTCAGGTGTGGCTTCTGCCCAGCAAAATCCTTTTGGGCGCATCCTTAAAATGTTTGCTTGAATGCGCCTCTCCCTGGCGGCATCCAGAAGCTCAGGTGTGGCTTCTGCCCAGCTCTCTTCCAAGGACAAGAGCAGCAGCAGCAGCAGCAGCAGCCTACATAGCAAGAAACTAGGCAGTGTATCTGGCAATAAGCTGAGCAATGGCACCAGTAAAGGCGGCAGCATTTCAGGACCTCCATTTAATGGTGTGGAGGCCATCGATCAGTCCTGAATTTGCAGGCACTGATCAGACATGACAGCCTGCACACCTCACACAGGCGCATCTGTGGCCACGGGTCCTCTAATAGACACTCATGTTGAGCATTTTTTAACCTATACACACACGTACATGCACACACGCTTGCAGGTGGAGGGGCTTGTGAAGCCCACCCACGATGACACGCTCAAGCTGGAGTGTGTGCTTGGCAAGGGGGCATGGGGCACTGTGTACAAAGGTGAGTGTGCGCAACATTGAGTGTCAAAAGGGTGAGAGTTTGCTAAGGTGAGTGTGTGCAACATTGAGTATGCATCCTGCCCAGTTGTGGCACCACGCTGCTGTGCATGCAATCTGCCTGATACTGCACCACGCTGCTGTGCATGCAATCTGCCTGATACTGCACCACGCTGCTGTGCATGCAATCTGCCTGATACTGCACCACGCTGCTGTGCATGCATCCTATTTGGTTTGTTATGCGTCTCACTGCTGTTTATGCAACTCAACCTGTTTGTGTTTGCAGGCATCTGGAAAGGCCTTACAGTGGCGGTGAAGACGGTAAGAGAGGTGTCAATGATATGGCAGAAATGGTTGAGGCATGTAAGGAAACGTGGCACTCAAGAATGTTGCAGTGGAGGCAGTGAGAGAGATGTTAGGAATGTTGCAGATGAGAACTCGTGTGGCAAGTGAGAAAGTGTGGAAAGGCCTCACTGTGGCGGTGAAGATGGTAAGAGGGATGTTGAGAGTGTTGCAGATGAGAACTTGTGTGGCAAGTGAGAAAGTGTGGAAAGGCCTCTCTGTGGCGGTGAAGACGGCAAGAGTGATGTTGAGAGTGTTGCAGATAAGAACTTCCGTGGCACCAGAGTGTGTGGAAAGGCCTCACTGTGGTGGTGAAAACTGTAAGATGTGAAGATTGTGGTAAAAGCAAGATTGTGGCCTTTAGAGATACGTGGCTTCACAAGAGTGCGGAAGCTCTCTCAGGAGGGCTCCGCTGCATTCTGGGCCATTTCCCTACACATGCTCGCTTGCCAGATGTATGCACTGTGTGTGTATGCGAGCTTCTGTGAGGTGTTGCATGCGCGCTGCGGTGCGCTGTGAGGCAGCAGAGGCACAGGGGCGGTATGCAGTGAGGCATAGGGTAACGTGAGGCGATCGTCATAATTATTATGTCCGAAAGGGTTTGAGGCGAAGGATGTAGGGGCCGCGCGCTGTGAGGAGCGCACGGAAGGCACACAGTGTTTTGCTGCGATGAAGCACAGCAGACTTTTGACTCATGAACATGTTGCTCTGTATTTGATACATTGTTAAGCTTGCACACACACACACACACACACACACACACACACACACACACACACACACACACACACACACACACTGGCTTGCAGGTGTTGTTCACCGAGCACACTGGATCGGAGGGTAAGCTGCCTGAGAAAGCGCGAGCCATTATGGAGGCAGCAGTCAGCACAGCCATCTCCCACCCGAACTTGGTGAGTATACCAACATCTAATGAGTATTTCAGAGTTTGAGGCATTTGCTTATTATGGAGGCAGCTGTCAGCACAGCCATCTCAAGTACCAAGTGGAGAAAAGCTGTATTTGTTAATGGTTCAGCTATAAGTAAGTCAGATGCTTGCATTGGTGAAAAAGCGAGTGTGGTGATTCAGCTCAAGCCTAGAAAGTCTTGCGAAGGTGGAGGCATTTTCTAATGTCGGTGAAAAGTCTATGACAATGGAGATCTGCTCCTCGCGTATAAATGGAGCACATGAATTAGGTGTATGTGCACATGGTTGCGCGCACACAAACACACACACACACACAAACGCTTTGTCCAGGTCTCCACTTACTATTACGACATCAAGCCTGTCTACCATGACTTAGATACGGGGGAGGGGGGATTGCTAGTGACACGTGCGACCCAGGCCTCTGAGGACTGGAAACTGTGAGTATCTCGTCTGAGTGACCACGCAATCTGTACCCCTTCTCTGGTGCAAGCAGGCTGCAAATCAAGTAGGAGAATGGAGGCCTTTCAGGCTTGGGTGCTGTGAGTGTGGTGCTGAGTATAGCAGGCCATGAAGGCCCGAGTGCTGTGAGTGTGGTGCTGAGTTTATGCAGGCCATGAAGGCCTGGGTACTGTTGCTGAGTTGATGCAGACCGTGGAGGCATGGGTGCTGTGAGTATGGTGCTGAGTATATGCGGGCCATCTGCTGCTGCTGCTGCTGCTAAATTGATGCAGGCCATGGAGGCCTCTGTGCCGTGGGTGCGATGACCGCGCAATCCTTTGGAATGTTCTGCATTTCTTTTAAAGAGGGGATTTGCATGTGGCTTAGCTAGCGCCGGGACAGAGGGGCCTTGAAGTAAAATGAATCAAGCCTAGCTTGAGCTCTGGTCTTCATCCCTGTTTCTGTATATGGCCATCTGGTCTTCCTTAGGTTTGGGGTTAGAGGGTTGAGCATTTTGTCAAAGGCGCTCTAAAATGGTTATGAGAGGCCGGAAGTGCCTTTCTTTTTGAGCCACTTTTGCCTCACCCCCCCCCCCTATAGTCTTCTTCCATGCTGTTGTGGGAAGAAGGCATCCAAATTGCTGAGGTGGCTGTAAGTTGGGTCGCTGATAAAGGATGCTAAGAATTTGGATCTGGACTCCTTCCTGTCGTTTGGTCTTCATTCTTTTTGTTGTGGAAACAGGGTGTCCAAGTTGCTCAGTCAATGGATGTCACAGCATCTGAAGCTGCTTCCTTGTATGCTTGTGTGATCGCTACGCTTGGATTTTGTCATATTGCCTGAAAAGGGATGGCATCCCCTTTGGCCAATGAAGGACTTTAAAGGCCGGAAGCTGTGTGTTTTTTGCCTGTGCAGTTGGTTGCGTGTCTACCCTTAGCTACCTGTTTTCAATGGCTTTCCAGTAACCTCCTGTTTTTCTCAGCTACTTCCTCTCGGCTACTTGCTCCTGGTAGCTTGGGCCTCTCTAACCGTGTGGTTACTATTCTCTTCTTCTCGCCCTCTGCAGCGAGCACCTGGCTTGTATCCTCCAACTTTCAACTCTTGCAGCCCCTTGGTGCTGTGGAATAGAAGTACAACTGCGGCATTGCGCTTACTGCTTGCACTGCATTCTGCTGACTGTTGCACTGCGCTGTGCGTACCGCTTCTGCAACAAGCTTTGACTTGAAAAGCAACAGCATGCCTGCCCGTGCACCCCATATGATCAAACATTGCTTCAAACCTTGACTTGAAAAGCAACAGCATGCCTGCCCGTGCGCCCCATGTGACCAAATGTTGCTTAGAATCTGCGAGTTGTGGATGACTGCTACTGGTACAATTTGCAGCTTCCTTGTACTGGTGGAGCAGGCAAACCGCTCCTGCTGCTGCCACTGCCCTGCGCATACTGCTTCCATCATGACCTCTTTACTCTGGAAGTCAGCACCTGCCGTTGCCCCATGCACTTGCAGATTCCTGGTACTGGAGTACTGCCACTGTACGCTCGGCTATGCAATGCGTGCCAACCTCTTGCATATGTAAGTGCATGACCCCTCCAATTTGTTTGCCATCACGCATCAGGATCGGTCTGAGTAAGGCTGGCCAATTTCATACGTGTAGACTTTAAATTAAATTTGTAAACCATATTTTTCCTGCCAGAAAGCTGATATGGAGTTGGTGCCCTTTAGAGGCAGGAGCAGCACCTGCCTCCAACACGTAGAACCGTCCAGGGTTCAAAAAATAGCGCCACTAAGGCTCCAAAGTATACAGGTGTTTGGATTGGTTCTAGGTATTAGCATGGGTATGTAATGGAGGCGGCAGCAGCAAGGTTCCCAAGAAATACTTCTACTGAGGATCCAAGGCATGTGGGCATTTTGGTTGGTTGATGGTGTTAGCATGGGTGTGCTCTGAAGACGTCAGCAGCATCAGGCTCCAGAGCATATGGGTGTGCGTGTGTGCGTGTGTGTGTGTGTGTTCCCAGGATGTACGGAAGTGTACTCAAGATTGCAATTAGATGACAACTGCAAGCAAGAGCTACCTGTGCTTCGCTGTCAACTTCCGCTCACACAGGGGGCAGATGCCAATTTGGGACCGGGTGCTGCAGCTCCTACTGGACGTGGCCCAAGGCACCCTGTACTTGCACAACCTCCAGATCATCCACGGCGACCTCAAGGTAAATCTTGGAAATCTTTTCCTTATCTTGCACATAATAAACAGCTCCGCTGGATGATCCATGGCACCATGTACATGCACAACCTACAGGTCTTCCACGGCGGCCTCAAGGTGACTTTGTTGCAAACCGCCCACTCATTGTCATGAAATGCGTTCACACTGATACATTCATAGAGGCCGTGAGCGGTATGATCAAGGAAGTTATGCTAGGGTAAAGGGGTGCTCATAACCTGGCCTAAAGCATGGCTCTCTGGTGCCAATGGTCGAGAAGCCTTGTGCTGTCAGATGCAGAAAGGCAGAGGAGGTAGAGGGCCCAGAAGGCACCATGCAGCAGATCATGGCTGTGTGTTGCATGATTTAACTGGCGCGATTTCCAAACACAATGCCTCCCATATTCTGTGGTTTGAGGCTTTCCGGCACGCAGCCAAAGGCTGCCCTTTGCTTCATAGTCTTCTTTATGGTTTTTCAATGCATTATTCTTTTACACCCATCAAATGTCCAGTTCTACATGTTTCTCTTGGCCTCCTTGGAGGTCAGTGTGAAACCGTTCTCGATATGGTGGGATGCGCAACCACAACAGCTCGCCAGCTGAGCATGCTACTAGAATGCACCCACTTTTCTCCATGCCTTTACACACCATCTTACCCTGATTTCTTTCAAAGACTGCGCACACGTGCAGCTGGACATGATCCTCCCAGAAGCTCTGCAATCCAATGTCTGCATGTAGCGCTAGAATGTGCTGTTGAAGATAGAAAAAAGAGGTCAGAAAGTTTAATCAATCCCCTACTAGTAATATTAGAGCTCATGCTGTGCACATGCAGCCCGAGAACGTGTTGTTGAAGGCAGACAAGGTCGAATTTGGTTACAATTCATAATGTTCTGCAATGCGCTGTGTGCACATGCAGCCCGAGAACGTGTTGCTGAAGGCAGACAAGGAGGTCAGCGTGGGCCTCGTTGCCAAGCTCACAGGTGAGTGAGCTGGGAGAGCAATTGTGAAGGCCTGAATAAAGAGTTTACCAAGTAAAAGTGGACTTGCAGGTTTTGCGAATAGGTCTTAGGGTTCCATGCTTGCACAAAGGTGCGCTTTTGAAGCCTGGGCATGGAGGCAAAAAATAAAATCCATAATGCATGCAGACTTTGCAAAGCTGCTCCCTGGCTGAGATCATTGACCTGCTTGTTCTTGTTGCTTTTTCTGGACAGACATCAAGTTTGCTTCAATCACATATGCACGTGCGCATGCGCACGTGCGTGCGTGCGTGTGTGTGTGTATGTGTGTGTGTGCGTGTGTGTGTGTGTGCATGCGCGTGTGTGCGTGTGTGTGCATGCATGCATGCTTGCGTGTACTCATGCGTGTGAATCTGTGTGTTTGCGCATTTATTTCACATTTTCTTGCCCTGCTCATCTTTGCACATGACTTTTCTGCTCATGTTTTCTATTTTGACTGCTTTTGTTTCAACCAGACTTTGGGCTTGCCATTAGCTTGGGGCCCACCGCAACTCACGCCAGTAACTTCAGATCAGGGACGCCCTTCTACTGCGCTCCTGAGGTGTGTTGCAGCTGGAAGTCACTCTGCTTGAGGAGAATTTGGGTTTGCAGGGTTAGCTCGCAGCACAGGTGGTGCCACGACTTTAGTACAAGAGGATCATGGAAGGCTGTCAACAATATGAAAAAAGATGCAATTCCAACAAACTAAAGCTGATGTCCCAGCGTCTCGTCTCTCATTCAATTTGTCCCTTCTTTCCCCAGGTTTCCATTCAGGTTCCAGTAGGCAAGCAATGACTGAAGGCCTCAGGCATGCCCTCCTATTCATTCTTCCTATGTGCACGCACTTGTACACACACACATACACAAACACATGCAAGCATGCACACATACCATCCCAACCCACTATACTCGTGGTCACATTGATCAGGTGTCCACCTCCGGGCGGACCACCAAGGCGTCCGACGTGTTCAGCTTTGGAGTGGTTATGTGTGAAGTGTGCTCACGGTCTCCGCCCTGGATGCGTAACGGCAGTGAGTGGGTGGTGAACCCGCGGTTCCCATCTTTCGCTCCAGGCACGCCGCAAGTGTTTGAAGACCTGGCCATGAGGTGGGTGCCGTCGTGCTTTGTTTTGCTCCTCCGCCCTGCTGATGTTTGCTTTGCTGTGCATCGGTGTGCTGTGCTGTGCTGTGCTCCTGGCACGCCGCAAGTGTTTGGAGACCTGGCCATGAGGAGAGTGCTGTTGCAATTTGTGTTGCACCTCCGCCGTGCTGGTGTTTGCTTTGCTGTGCATCGGTGTGCTGTGCTGTGCTGTGCTCCTGGCACGCCGCAAGTTTTTGAGGGCCTGGCCATGAGGAAACCGCTGTTGCGACTTGTGTTGCGCCTCTATGAGGTGGACGCCATCATGCTTTGTGATATGCCTGCGTTATGCTGGATGCTTTGTGTTGTGTTGCTGTGCTGCTGGCGCGCTCCAAGGGTTTGGAGATCTGGCCATATTTATTTGTGGGGAGTGTAAATCTTACAGGAGGAGGACATCTGTGCCTGATCAGTGCGTGTTTGTATGTGTTTATTGATTTGCATGCCTTTCATATGTCTTCGATATGCTTTCAAGCGTACACGAGGCCCATGGGCTATTGCGTGCTACAAGACAAAAGTCAGGGTACCATACACAGACAGGATTATCTATTGGAGCTCATGACACTGCCGTGAATAAAAAAGGCCTGTGCGACCGGCAAGCGGGTGACAGTGAAGCGTTTGACAGTGACACTCCTGGGCCAGCAAAGAGGCACATGCAACCAGGAAGAGTGTGACGGTGACAGTACTGCTCAAAAAAAGGCGTGCAGCCAGAAAACATGTGACAGTGACCTCTTGCAAGGCAAAGTATGCAACTAGGAAGTGTGTGACAGTGACCTCTTGTAAGGCAAAATGTGCAACTATGAAGTGTGCGGCAATGACCCCCGGAAATACAAAGATGCAAGATGTTGCAATCTTTGCCTTGCAATCAATGACCACTCCTTGTGGACATGCATCAGCGCACCCCAGGGACAATTGAAGGGCGACTCACATGCCTGACAGCTACTTTGTACTCAGAGTTGCCTTCATAACGAAGCCTAGGCACAACACAATGCATATCACACACGCATACACACACACATACACACACGCACCCACCCACCCACGCACACACGCGCGCGCGCGCACACACACACACACACACACACACACACACACACACACATACACACACACAAACACACACACATACACACAAACACATACACACAGACACACCAGACACACACACACAAACACACAATCACACACACACACACACACGCACGCACGCACGCGCGCACACACACACACACATGCTGCACTGATGGCCGACGTTAGGCCACTGTGCTGTGTGCAATTTTGCATAGGATGCACTTGCAACCTTTTTCACACATCCCAAGTTGCCCCTGGAATATCATTGAGGGCCCCGGAATACAACTGAGGGTCTCCTTTATGTGCACTGTGTTGCCAAACTACACAGGTGCTTAGACCAGGACATACACAAGCGCCCTAAATTCAACGAGATTGTGGCTGGTCTGCAGGTGAGGGGTCTCTGTGTGTATGTGAACATGTACGTGCGCGCATGATTTATCCCATTTAGGGCCAGAGTGCAGCCCTAACAGCCTTTGCATGTTTGCTCCAATCGCAAGAGCGAAGACCTGCCTACCGAAAAGAAAACTGGCCAGGCCAGCTGCAGTGCTGTGTGAAAGGGTGTCTACGCCATACCTCATGGCTCGGACCATCCATCCTGGTTCCGTGGCACTGAAGCATCGTCTAGAAGGATCTGTGTGAGCAGGATGGTGTTCTGTCCACTGGCGTGCTGCAGGAATTGCAAAGCAGGCTGAAATGAAATATGAAGCAGCAGAGTATTGTGCCGCCCACTGGCGTGCTGCAGGAAATGCAGAGTGGGCTGAAATGATATTTGAAGCAGCAGAGTATTGTGCCGCCCATTAGCTGGCTGTAGGAAATGCAAAGTGGGCTGAAATGGAACATGAAATGCTGAGCGATGTGCTGCGCGCTCGCTTGTTGCAGGAAATGCTGAGCGACTACGAGCAAAGCTTGGAGTGAAGGCTGCCATGAGCAAAGCCAGGAGCGACAGCAGAGCCCCCAGCATTCGATGGGCAAGCTTGCAGGGGCTATGAGCACAGCCAGGAGCGACAGCAGAGCCCCCAGCATTCGATGGGCAAGCTTGCAGGGGCTATGAGCACAGCCAGGAGCGATAGCAGAGCCTCCAGCATTCGATGGGCAAGCTTGCAGGGGCTATGAGTTAAGCTCGGAAGGGTGTGGTTCCTGGCAGTCCTCCACGCATTAAGTGTGTGGTGGGGAATGCAGTCCCCTGGTGCTTGTCTTCATTTCTTTACCAGGTGGGAGCACTGTAGTCCTGGCCTGCTTTAGCTGTGCGTGCGCACAACCACCCTGACCAGTGTGTGTATGTGTGTGTGTGTGTGCGTGTGTGTATGTAGGTGTGTGCGCACGTAGGTGCCCTCACATAGGGAGGGAGGGAGGGAGGTGCACTGGAGCCTGCAGTGCAGCCAGGCTGTGTGATGTGCACACTTGTCGCTGCATGAGAAGAGTGTGGAACTGTCCTCAGCAGCGCAGGAGTGCGTGATGCTCACACAAGTGGAAGAAGCTTATAACTGCATATGGAAGTACGCACACAGGGTGAGTGTCTTCAGGCACTCTTGCAGGAGAGGGACTGGTTATGAATTATGCACATGCAGAAGCCAGGGTGAGGATAAGGGCAAACTCAGGTGATGGAGTACATGCAGAAGTCAGACTGTGCTCCGGAGGTTTTTCCCCCGCTCTCTACCTCGCCTTCTTATCGACCTTTCAAGTGCAGATGCTGTTTGCTGGCGATTGCTGCAACCTTGCTGCTGAGTGCACAAGCAGGCTGTGAACCCCCTCCTTCTCAACGCACCAAGTGCAGATGCTGTTTGAAGCAAATCGCTGCAACTTTGCTGCTGAGTGCCAAGTCAGCCCGTGGTGTGTGTGTGTGTGTGTGTGTGTGTGTGTGTGTGTGTGCGTGTGTGTGTGTGTGCGTGCGCGTGCGCGTGCGTGTGCATGTGTTTAAGTGTGAAGCAAAACACAGGGTCACCCAAACAGAACCTCACCTTATGGTCAAAGGCTGGCCTGGAAATTTAATCCTCAAAGCAGTATGTGTTCCTTAAGCACCAGTTTATTTAGGGTGAAAGCTGCCTGTGATGAACATGCGACCATTGCAAGGGCAGACAGCTTTCTCCAATTTGTTTGGCGGAGCTTGCAGCATGTACAGCACTGCTAAATCTCCTTAAGTACTGCACGTAACTATGTTGGAAATGGTGGAGCCTCTGCTCTTTCTTTTTAAACACCTGGGTCTGAGACTTGGGCATGCCAATTTGTTACATACATGCTGTCACAGCTGGCCTTCCACGCGGAAAAAAAAACATGGGTTCAGCAATTTTTCAGAGCACACGCTGCGTGGCCTGGGGACTAGCTTAGGAGCTTCGGGTGATCCAGTTCATGAGAGGGAAGGAAGGGGACATATGGGGTCTGATCAAGTTCATGAAGGGGAAGGAAATATAAGGGAAGGGGAGGGAACCATTTCAGTTCATGATGCCTGTGAGAGCGAAGAAGCATTGCTGTGTGAAGCATTGCTCAAGAGGAATAAGTTTATATTTGTAACTGAGCTTGTAGGTGACCAGGCCGGATGTGACCAACCTTCAGGAGAGGCTGGTTTGTTGTTCCTTGGTGAGAGAGCTGGACAAACTGTTGTTGCGCGTCCCCCGTGCGGTTGAGACCCACTTGTGTGTTGTTCAGAAAGCCATGCTGCATACATGAGCACAGGTGGTGCTGGTGCTTTCCTAATTCGACTCCCTGTAAGATTCACAAATGCCCTTTAAACCCATCTTACAGCCCTTCAATTATTTTTAGTCCTTGTTCGGCTTCTTTCCTGTTACTAGACGAGTATTGCTCACTGCCGTGCTTAACTTGTGCTGCCTAGATCATGCCAGGATTGTGCAAGAATGTCTTACCCTTTGAAAGGGTGGCGCTCATGCATAGTACCCAGCGTTTACAAGGTTGCAAGATATTCCTTCAACCCCGATGTTTCCTCGACCTTGTCCAATGCATTCAGCATAATCATTATTACTCCATGTTCTTATTAAGTGCTCTGTGGTGAGCATGTTTCATCAACCTTATCGTGACCCATCATTGAGACCTGGTGTGAAAGCCTGTGCTGGAGCATGCCGTTGAATATGTTCACAATGTGTGTGCACGTGCGCACACTAACAAGGTTTACAAGGGTTACAAGGTTTACAAGGATAAGGCATTCAGTCAAGAAGTGCGACTGCTAGCCTGCTCATAAAAGGCAATTAATTCATGAAGGAAAAAAGGAAGTCTATTGTTGTTCAGGTCTGTTCAGGTTTTAAAAAAACAGACATCATGAGATCCCGTGAGAACACGGGAGCATATTTCCTGCGCACTCAGTGCGCACTAACAGGCTGTTAGTGTGTTAGTAACAGAGAAACGTTTAAAATATGCATGACAGCTAAAGATTAAAGTTGACAACCTTGGCTAGAGCTCAAACAGTCTTGCCTGGCTCAAATGAAAAGAAAGACTATGGAGGCAGTGAAAACACTCCCCACATCAATTAAGGAAAAGAGGAAACCTAGGGCCAAAACACCGTGTATCCTCTCCACTGGTGGCACCAAGAAAAAAATTGGAACTAGGAGGGCTAGTAGCAATACCAAGTGCCTGATTTTATTGACAAGGATCGAAAGAAGTCTTCTTAAGAGCGCATCTGGTGCTAGCAAAGCACCAGATGAAGCTCCAGGGCGAGCTTGATGACTTCGTATATGTCAAGGCCAAGCTCTTGAGGGGCTCCAAAGTGTGCAGGGTGCAAGGTTACAATGGGTTTGACCTTCAGCCAGGTAGTTTGGCTACTTGGCCTACAGGACTGCGCCAGCTACACAAAATGTGTTTATGACTTCGGAGGTAAAACAATTAGCCTCATTAGTTTGCACCTGCAAAAAAAAACTTCCTCAGAACTAGCTACTTGTAGAGTATTGTAAAGAGCGCCTGACACAATGTGCTGGCTCCATACATTTCACAACTCTTCACGCTTATGCTCAAAACTGCTCGCATCCCCTCAACATGGAAAGCTGCCAAACTTGCTCCAATATTCAAAAAGGGCGCTGTGACACATCCTTCAAACTACCGGATGCTTGCAGTCAGTAACACACTATACCGCCTGTACACAAATGTCCTCTGCTCCATGGTTCAAGACTGGTGTGCAAAATACAACATTATTCCTGACAGTCAATTTGGCTTTTTTCCAGGCCGCAACACCTTACAGCCACTTTTCATTTTGAGGCACCTGAAGCATGCAGCTCAGATACTTCAACCTCAAGGCTCCCCACGTTTATATGCCACCTTTATTGATTTCAAACAGGCATATGACTCAATACCCAGAGACAGATTGTGGGAACACTTGCACAAATGCCAGATGCCCAGCCAGCTTCTCTCCATCATTAAAGACCTCTACCAAGATGACAAATACATCCTTATTGACGGAGATAAACGGGCAAGTGTCCAGCCAACGCATGGAGTTAAACAAGGGTGCCCACTGTCACCACTCCTATTCTCAATCTACGTTAATGACATTGGCTGCATCACAAATGGGGAAACAGGCGCGGTGACAGGCTTACCAAATTTTCATGTTTCTCATATGCTTTATGCAGATGACCTCGCTTTGACTGCAAACAACCACACCCACATGCAAGCCATGTTAAACAAGTTGCAGGGTTATGCAACCAGAAAATGCCTGACGGTCAACACAAAAAAGTCTGAGGTCGTCTGCTTCAATTCCAGAGCTGACACTCTTCCTCAACTGTTGTATGATGGTGAAAACCTGCCCTACACTGATTCTTTTAAATATCTGGGTATGGTCTGTGACAAACGTCTCAACCTTTCCACTGCTGCTGAGGCTGCTCTGAAACCATGCATGGCGGGGACTTATCGTGTCAAAACCTTTGCTCACGACCACAACCTCACAAATCAGCTGCATGCGCTCATCTGGCTCTTGAAAACGTATGCTATCCCAGCAGGAATGTATGCTAGCCAGATTTGGGCCACTCCTTACTTATGGCAGGGCGCAGAAATGGACAACCTGTTGCAGAAGTGGATCCTGAACGTTTTGCGAAATCTTCTTGGAGTGAAATCCACAACACTATCTTGGAGCATTTTACGAGAATGTGGCATTGAACCTTTTCAGTTCAATTGGTTTCGTGCCACTATGCGTTTCTACAACTCGCTTACTAAGTGCAACAGTCTCCTCCTCAAAAAGGTTCTCCATGCTGACATCAGCCTTAGCTCCATGACTGATTCTTGTTGGACGTCCCACCTCTTATCTGCGCTGGATGGTTTGGCTCACTCGGATCTGATGAAACGTCAAATTATGGCTTGTGACCCTGTGGACCTCAGTCAATTTGTGGTGGACCTGAGATCTAGACACCTGGGCTATTGGAACCAATTCACAGCCCCTGATCCAAGAGTAAGCAACAGTAAGCGGCTGATTTACCATCAATGGTGCGCTCTCCCTGTCAGAAATGCACATGCCATTCACCCACCTTATACAATGCCTAAATACATGTACTTGGATCTTCCCCATCATGTCCTTCGCAACACTGCCAGATTCAGGCTGCGGGTACACGCTCTCCGAGTTGAACGGGCTACTTGGTCCAATAGTACTTCTCTGGTCTGTGATATCTGTGATTCTGATGACATACAAGATGAAAAACATGCGTTGTTCAAATGCTCTTATCCCCAGGTCTGCTCTCTCCGTCAGAAGTATGCCTCACTTTTTGAGCACAACTTCTCTTTCCTACACCTCCACATCTCCCACAGGATGTCCTGTCTAGGCACCATTCACCATGTGAATTCCCAGGATATCAATTTTTTTCTAAACCAGGATAACAACAAACTTCCTTTTTTTCTTCATGACCTCATGTGTATTTATGAACAGGCTAGCAGTCAAACGTCTTGACTGAGGCCTTTTTTTCCCTTGTAACCCCTTGTAACCCCTTGTTGACATTTACATAAGTTTAGTTTGGTTTGGTTACAGGCACCTTTTGCTTCAGCTAAGCTGCCCTTGTAGGCAGGTACAGCTATGTAACCCTATCCTATCCTATCCTAAGGCTGAAGGTGTTCCGTGTGGTGGGCTTCTGCTCTGGCTTGTGCTCCTCTGCTCCCTCATCCGTACTACGCGTGTGTGCCCTCTGCCATGACTGGACATGAACATTTTCCTTTACCAGCC
Source organism: Dunaliella primolecta (assembly GCA_914767535.2). Classification (NCBI taxonomy): domain Eukaryota; kingdom Viridiplantae; phylum Chlorophyta; class Chlorophyceae; order Chlamydomonadales; family Dunaliellaceae; genus Dunaliella; species Dunaliella primolecta. The sequence continues at coordinate 6,195,951 of OU611765.1, forward strand.
GTCTTTACCAGCTGTTACTAGAAGACACAAACACACTTATGTTTTTCCTTCTTATTTTACATTTATGAACAGGCTAGCAGTCAAACGTCTTGACTGAGGCCTTTTTCCCTTGTAACCCCTTGTAAAGAGCACCTGACTCACCCAGAAAAGTTCTGTGAATGGAGGGGAAATCAGAGAATAAATCTGCAAAAGTTCTTCTGAAAGAATGCATAAGAATGCATGAACAATTTTGAAAGGAATACGGCATGCTTATCGTCTTGGAGTCATCCTTGGTCACGCCTTTTACGTTCAGATGTAGATGAGTCTCAATTTTCGAAGTATGTGCATGTAAACAAGAGCGCACTATATTTCTCAGCATGTGCTTGCCTAACTCTTGATGCAAATACCGAAGGACAGAAAAGGGTGCGCCGTGGACGGACAACAGGTTTCAAAGGAAGTGCCAACCAATGATGACATTTAGCTAGATTTTTCATGTGCTCACTGTGCTCCGCCAAGGCATCAGCGCTCCACGCACCTCGCAGCCTTTTCTCAAATCAACAACAAATCCTTTCATGACAGTAGGCTGCCCAGAACGAGCACAACAAGTAACGTGTTGCACCTGTCTAAACCTGTGCATGCAGCCTGGTGAGGCCTTTAGCTCTCCAGTTAGGGGACCTTCCCTTCATGCGCGTGGCCTTTAGCCTGCGTAGACTTTTCTTTTTCTTTTTCTTTTCTTTTCTTTTATGCAGCCAAAAACTCCAAGATCCAGCATTTACAAGAAAAGCTGCTTATGTCAATACCTGTTCGCAGCACCTTACTGGTGTAGTGCTGTTGCTGCGCAGCAAAGCATTGTGAAACCTAACTGCTGCACGAACCAACAGAACTGTAATGGTCCATGTCCACATTCCCGCAGCACAGACCAGTTGGGAGTGGTAAGCTTTGCCCCAAGGATACGCTTCAATAAGCACAGATGCACAGCCTGCAAGGGACAGTCCATTTCAGCTCCCTCTTTCACATACCTAGTGCCCCAGATTTGGCAAGCCTTGAGCTGAGCATATGTGCTAGCAGGGAGTGCAAATGCTTTAGCCAGCCAGAGCATGGTATGCGGCCTGTCCGTCAATTGATGCTCAGATGCAAATTGCCTGATACGTCTACAGCTAGCCAAGAAAGGGGCACGCATAACTTAAGCAGTGGACTGAGGGTCGCCCTGTTTTGCAAACGGCATGCCTAAATGCTTGAAGAAATATGCACAAGCCAAACAGCTCCACCTATGTTGAAAACTGGCATGTGATCACCCCTTGAAGTAAAGTGCACAGTGCTGTGCAAGCACACGCCTGGACATACTCGGGAGCAGCAGAGACCTCACACATTGGCAGCGGAGTAACAGCAGTTCCATGTTGCGGCCTCTGGAGCGGCGCAGGCAGGGCGCGTGCGCGAGTGCCAGGTGGAGGACATTGGCGCAGGAGTGGTCCCAGAGGTCAGCGCGGTGGAGAAGTTCTCTAGAGGTGGAGTGTCTCAGCTTGGGTCTGCATAACTGCGTGCTCACCTCCCACCGCCCTGGTTGGCCCCTGTGCAAGAGGGGGGCCCATGCTGAAATGTTGGATAGCTTGCTCTATGGCTTAGGGGTGGGTCTTGAGCTTGCTGGACAGGGCCTGCCTGACAGTCGTGTCATAGGTCCCATGGTGGAGGCCAACTTGCTGGTGTAGACTTCTGTGCCACCTCTTCCTCTTCGTCTGTGTGGTGGGGCCCTGCCTTACAGGTGACCTTTCCTTAATGCACGCGGCCAGACTTGGCAATCTTGGTCTTTCTTTCTTTCTTTCAAAGTGCACAATCTCAGATTTAGCCGCATTTATCACCGATCCTTTTCGCTGAACATACACATGTTCAGTTCCTGCTCTCTTTCTCGTTGCTGGACCTGTCTTCTTTCTCTGCCTGCCATACTTCTCTCAGTCTGAACTTCGTGGTGGGGTGGTCATAAGGTCTGTGCACAAATGTGGCTCCCTTTACTTAACTGATGTGGGGAGTGTATCACTGCCTACGTGATTTTTCTTTTTTTTCATGCAGCCTATCCAGCATCAGCTAGAGCTGCCGAGGCTGGTTACTATGCGTGACTTGTACTTTACTACTGCCTGTGACAGCCCTTGGCACATTTTTTGCCCCACAGTCCACATCATTGATGTATAAGGAAAACAACAAGGGGGAAAGTGGGCAGCCTTAACTTTGCTTAACTCTGAGATCAGGGCGCACCTGAACTTACTTGCAGCCATCCACTAAAATGCACCCATCATTTGCAGCCAGCAGGCAAGTAGGCATACAAAAGCGCTGAAGATGAGCCCAGAGTGCTCTCCTGGGGATCGTAGCATACGCTTGCCAAGCAGTGCCTACAGTCTAAAAATGCTGCATTAAGCCTTGAAGATGCTGCGCCTCCAGTTGTGGCATTTGGGCGCTTGACCTGAGCAGCATGCTGAATGTGACACAAAAAAGCATGGGCTGCAATGTGTTACGACCAGGATAAAAACCAAACTGAGTGACCAACTTCCTGAGAAAGAAAAGAAAAGAAAAGAAAAAAAGAAAGTTTACGCAGGCCAAAGGCCGCGTGCATTAAGGGAAGGTGCCCTAACTGGAAAGCTAGAGGCCTCACCAGAAGGCCCTCTAAACCTACACTAGACAGGAGAGAGCCAGAAACCTCCTGAGAACGTGAGCATACAGCCTATATAAGTTGCCACTGATTGCGAGCATGCGATAATTCCCTGGGTGGGGCATTAAGGAAAGACCATCGTCAATTTTCGCCACGATGCTTAACCCCCATTAAGTGCTCATGTCAATGTTGTGCAATAAATTGGTGAGTTCAAGAAGTCTGATTGGGAACCAAATGTGAGCATTTAGCTGATCCAACTGCTTTGAAACCATTGAGCACAATCTACCTCGTGCTGTCTCATCAAAAACGGACCGCAACGAACATGTTAATCCATGTTTTATGTGCTTGCTCTTCCTCTTGGTCTGTGTGGTGGGGCCCTGCCTTTCAGGACAGGTGACCTTTCCTTAATGCACGCGGCCGGACTTGGCAAGCGTAGTATTCTTTCTTTCTTTAAGTCCAGGTTTTATGAATTGAGCATTTTTGGCCAGTTCCGGTTGCAGGCCTCAGTGTTCCTGCTCAGCTGCTCTTTTGGGCGGATACAGCAATGTAACCATACCTCACTGATGGGCACACATATGCGATCCTTGTCGTCACCTCGATCAATGAAGCCGAAAGCTTTAAAAAAACGAACTATAACTCTTCCAGTTGCGTCTTTGAGGGGTGGAAAAAGAACTATGCAAGCAGTGAAACGCCCCCCACGTCAATGAAGGAAAAGAGGATACCCAGGGCCAAGCCACCGTGTATCCCCTTCTCCAAGAGAAAAAAGAAAGAGGTCAATGGGGATGAGAAGGGTTAAACCTAGCAACTCACCTAGGAAGTTACCATCAGTAGCCCGTGCCTGATCTTGGTGATGAGAGTTGAAATAATATTTTCAAGAGCGTCTGGTGCTAGCTAGTTTATAAGCGTACTGGACAGAATGAGCATGAAGCTTCAGAGCAAGCTTGGTGGCTTTATAAGTGTCAAGCTCTTTAAGGGGCTCCAAAGTGTGAGGGGTGTAGATGATCCCGCTCGCACCTGACAGCATGGTATGGAGGGTAGCTTGAGCTGAGGCCCTTGAAAGATGATGACAGAGGTCATGGTGCTGCTGCTTGGAGGCCTCGAGGGTGACAGACCTTGGAGGAATGTGGAGTGGCTATGGCTGGCGCTGAATGCTCCCTAATCCTCTTATGCCCCCCTCTATTTCTCAACGGATACTAGAAATTGGTCATTGGCACTCTTTTTATTGGAATAACTAAAATTCCATCAGGGCGACTAGAAGTGAGATCTTGTTGTCAGAGAAAGCACGATGGAAGATATATTTAGGGAGGGTTCTATGTGTTGAGTGTGCAAGGGTCTACTGGTTTTGCAAAGCAAGGCGATCTGCGCTACCAATGTCCATGGGGGCAAGGCCTGCCCTAAGAGGGCCTTTGCTGATAGCTTCAAGGAGGATTCTGCTAGCAATACGTGGCGCTCAGTTACCATAATACGACTATCATATACACACATATCATATACACAAGGTGAATGTGTTAGGATGATGAACAGCAAGTTCCTAGTCCTTTACAATGCATTTTATAGGGCCAATCTTTCTGGCTTGCATGAAGCCATAACACCTGCATTGCACCAGACCTGTCAGATGCCTTTGAATGTTCTGCTATCCTTGGTTTCTAAGACAGCTGAAATTGATTGTGTCACTTTGTTTGCAGCACGATACTTTGCAGATGCATGCAGATACTAACTTGCTTGATTGAAGATGAAGGGACTCAAAAGACTTACCTGCCTGAGACTTACCTCCTGGGAGCCAGAGGAAACTTAAGAGACCTGGCCAAAATTCCAACAGCATTTGCTTGAATTTGAAGCCAGACAGAGCGAATTTGACCTCTCCCGATCCACAGCAGACTCTGCCCTCTCTAAACTTCAAGTTTAGAGACAAGGTCTTTAAAAGCCTGGTGCTAGTAAAACTTAGAAACAGAAACTTGACACAGAACTAGCAACAAAATCACCTTTGATATGCACCCCACTAATCCACAAGTAGATATCAAATCCACTGGCTGTTGTGAATTCTGGCTGCATGACGTTGACCTTGTCAAATACAAAAACAAAACCTTAGTTGAACACCACTAGGCACTGAACCACACAGTCCACACCCTCGTGCTCCACCTCCCCTTATCCTCCCAGACATTTACAAATCATACATGGCCTGCATTTACAGCACACAAGATAAATGTGTCGGGATGATAAACCCTGGCCAATTTTAAATCCTGTACAAGGCACTCTATAGGGCCAAGCTTGCAGGCTTGCATGAAGCCATAACACCTGCTCCTACTAGCTTTGCATTTGATTTGCAGGGGTTCCTTGCTCACAAGACTATGTTAGAAAACAAGTATGCTAGCAAAAAATAAAGACTCCTTTTTACAGGCCCTGCCAACCCACATCCACACTGCCCTTACAGAATGGGCCCTGGTAATTCAAGAAAAGATGGCCTCCCCGCTGGACCACAACCCACATTACCAGCACAACTAGAGCACTGACTCCCGAGACACTCTCTTTGGTGCCTTTCATAACTCCTTCTCATCCAAATTTTCAGGCTTCTCTGTCTGCCATCCCATTTATGCTGAGGAAGCTATGTCTCAGGCTTCACGCCATGCTACCTACTCAGCCAATCTTAACACAGAGGTCTCTGCTACTTTCATGTTCCTCCCTGTCTGGGGACAATACATGGTGACTAACCCCGGGCGGCCCCTATTCCAAACTCATCACTGCTTTTCCACATCTCTGTTTGAATTGGAACCACCACATGTGCCAACCTTAGCTACAACGATCCACAATCCTGCCCTGACCAGGAAATACCTCTCCCTCAGCTCACCTGGGACCTACAAATTATTGCAGTCTGGAACACAGCTGTAAGGATTCATCTTAACAATAACAACCCAGCTTGGCTACAAGGCCTGGCTTCGGCTGCACCAGAAGTTAACTGGAAGCTGCGCAGTATAGGCAACCATTCCACTCTCAATACAATGCATGCTGATATGCCTGGATTCAATTAAAGCAAACGCCTCCCCTTTGACAAACAACAAACATCTAGAAACCCAACCTATCCAGATATAAGTAATCAGGAAGAACATTTTGCACCTAACCAATCTAGCCCACACCTCTTTTCGTTACATACGTAAACAATTAATCTATCCTGGGAAACGTAAACAACACATTCAAGGGGATGCCCTTTAAATTATTTTGCAGTCACTGCAAAATGCACGGTGCATACTAGAGGAATGCTGTTCACTACTTCTCTGAACAGAGTGTGGGAAATGGAGGTGTGTTTTCTGGAATCTGACATTTCCTGCATCTGACGGAGTGCGAGTAGATACACTTGTTCATGAAGAGCGACAGTGTGTAATTATTTTTTGCATTTGGCACTCCTGAACTCTGCTCAAGGACTTGTTTCCTTCTCTAGTTAATAGAAAAGAAAACTACATAGGCAGAGGAAACTCTCCCTACATTAATTAAGGAAAAGGAGACACATTGGCTCAGAAGAGCCGTGAGCCTCCTCCACCACAAAAAATACATATGTTCACGAGTTTGGCTTGGTTTGGTTACAGGCACCTTTTTGCTGCAGCTAAGCTGCCCTTGTAGGCAGGTACAGCTATGTAACCCTATCCTACCCTTAAAACCATTCATATTCTCAGTAGCATCTCAAAAACTAAAGTTTGTGTTTAGTTCAAATCTCATGCTGGCATTGCTGGTAATGAATGTGCAGATGCTATTGCAAGATATCAGGCAAACCAAGCCAATAATCAGCATCGTTCACATACATGGCCCTCCCTGAAAGGAAGGGCAAGAAGAAGCAGAAGGAATAGTGCATGGGGAGTGAATGACTAATGCAAGTTTATTGTGCAAGCTCGACATGCTTTGCTGCATGCAGGAGGGCTGTCTGTGGCTCTGGTGTTCTGTGGACTTTCTTCTGGCTGGACTTGCTTCTGTGCACAGGGTGTCAGAACAGGAGTGCTCCAGCAGGAGACCAAGTCTGGACTGTGGTGCGGAACTGTGCTTATTCCTGTGGGCCTTATGCTTTTTCCTGGTTGGTGGACAACTGGCTAAAACATTTTACCAGGCCTTTTCCCGGATGGTCGTGGTGGTTTTTGGACTGGCTGCCTTATCCAGGTTGTACTGCTGAGCGCTTTCCAGGTTTGCTACAGGTGCATTACCAGGTCCTTATCAACACGTCTGCGCAGACGTGTGCATGCATCACCATTCATGTTTGGCTGGACTTTTTTCTTGCCCATGCCCCTAATGTTCTCCAGTGGGTGCTAGGCACAAACACTTGGAGAAACTTTTGTTTGCTTGTTGTTAACCTTGTGAAAGCTGGTGAGAATGTTTCATCAGCAACCAATCAGCTAGAGATTCGGGATGTAGGTTACAAATGTAAATCCATGTAAACCCAAGCCACTAATAACATGGCCGATACTGGGATCCCTGGCGCAGGCCCCATACGGTACCGCTAGTTAGGGAAGCATTCCTCAATGCACGCAGCTGGACTTGGCATGCATAGTCTTGTATTTTCTTTCAATTTGAGCACCTGTTTAGCACCCCCAAGTAGCGCAACACGTCTTGATTTCATGAACCAGGCTGATGTCGTAGGATCAGCCAAGTTCGTATCAGCATGCCTGAAATGCTGTGACTGACTTCTGTAATTTGTTTTTGTTCTCCACTGGAGCTGGCAGCTCGGACTGGTTTGGTTACAGGCACCGTTTTGCTTCAGCTAAGCTGCCCACGTAGTCAGGTACAGCTATGTAACCCTTTCCTTTCCTTAGCGCAACGATCAGGCACTAGAGGGGCTACATGGATGGTACCATAGTTAGAGAGCCTTCCTTAATGCATGCAGCCAGACTTGGGGCGCCCTTTGTTTTTCATAAAAAAAGTGTATACCAGCCGCCAAATGGCCGTGTGCAAGGCAAAGTTCCCTAAGTAGCAAGCTAGCACTGCACTTGGCAAGGGTCTCACCACAGGGCCCTCAAACCTAAACTACTGCACTTGGCAAGGGCCTCACCACAGGGCCCTCAAACCTAAAGTACACACAGCTAGCCTAGGAGAAAGCCAGAAACAGATCTAATGAGGATCTGGAGGGTTGTCAACCATGCTGCTAAACGCCCTGACTCTCCTTCTCCCGCTCTCCGCCGCCACGCATCCAGCTATTCCCACTCCAGAAGCCCTGGTGTGCGTTGCCTTTTCTTTTCTTAGCGCAGGGACCAAGCACCAGAGGGGCTGTGCGGGCGGCACCACACCGTGAGATAGGGAACCTTTCCTTAATGCTCGCAGCTGGACCTGGCATGCATAGTAACTTTTTTTTTTGCGCAGCGATCAGGCACTTGAGGGGCTGTGCGGGCAGCACCACAAGTTAGGAAAACTCTCCCTTATGCATGCAGTCGGACCTGGCATGCGTAGTCATGTCTTTTCTTTCTTAGCGCTGCGATCAGGTACCTGAGGGGGTGTGCAGGTGGCAAGCCACTCCTCATGTCATTGCTGTGTTTCTGCTGTGCAGGCAGCATGTCACTTCTCATCGCATGGCGCCGCATCAACTGAAGGAACAGATGGAGGCATTGGATCAAGAGCGCCATGAGTTCTTGCACGCGTCCCCATTGCTCAATCATCCAAAGGCAAGGCAGCCTTAGCAAGGAAGCCTCACACATGATGTGCACAGCTGCAGCATCTTTCAGCTCCAGCCTGTGCGGAATGTCCACCATGGATTTCCAAACGCCCACATCGACGCATGCATTTCATAACTGCAACCAGTGTATTCTAGCTCGGGAGCACTGTACATGGCTGAGGGACACACCCGTCACTGAAAAACACGGCAGAGGGTGACGGCCCGTCATTGTATGACACGGCCAAGGGACACAGCCAGTCATTGTACGACACGGCAGAGGGACACAGCCGTCTCTGCATGACCTGGTAGAGGGACACAGCCGTCTCTGCATGGCTGAGGGTCACGGCCCGTTATCGTATGACACGGCAGAGGGACACAGCCAGTCATTGTATGACATGGCAGAGGGACACGGTCGTCTCTGCATTACACGGCCAAGGGATGACGCCTATCATTGCACGACACGGCAGAGGGACACGGCCGTCTCTGCATGGCCTGGCAGAGGGACACAGTCGTCTCTGTATGACATGGCCAGGTGTGCATGACATGCCCATCATTGAAGGAAAGGGCCACGGGGGGCTCATCATTTCATGGTGGTTGGCAAGCCGGCCTGCCGCATGTCCAGCACCATCTGAGGTGCCCGCTCTGACTCTGCCTGCTATATAATTTGAGGTCATTGAATGACTCGGCCAGGGGAGCCCTCCACGTCTATGGCAGTTGGCAGGCCCGCCTGCTGCATGTCCAGCACCATCTGAGGCTGAGCCAGCAGCACCTGCAAAATGCATCCACATCAAGCACCATTTGAAGATGAGCCAGCAGCACCTGCAGAATGCACTCACGTCCAGCACCATCTGAGGATGAGGCAGCAGCACCTGCAAGATGCACCCACATCCAGCACCATCTGAGGTTGAGCCAGCAGCACCTGCAAATACACCCACATCAAGCACCACCTGCAAAATGCACCCACATCAAGCACCATATGAGGTTGATTAAGAAGCAATTGCATAATGCACCAAGGAACACACTCATACATATATGTTCCTCACACACACATACACACACATTTATGTACATACATACAGAGGTAAATTCACCCCCCCAAAACAGGTGTTTTTATAATGCTCCCTGCATTATAAGTGGGCCCTAACTGGAATACTTGGTGTGTGTGTGTGTGTGTATTTCATCACATTTTGCACCAATGCACTAATGTTCACCATTCATGCCTCCTAAATCTTAGCATAGGGGTCCCAGTATTATCTCACACTTGGCTGCCTCAGAACAGATCATAACAACCACTTACTGGCACAGGGTCTCGGTCGGGAAGGATACGCCGGATATTTTGCAGGACTTCATTGAGATCCACCTGGCATGCAAAAACAAGCATGGCAACAGGACTTTACTTTTAGATCTACCTAAACATCAAGATCCACCTGGGTTCCTTTTAGATCCACCTGGGCTTTTGCAGGACTTGATTGAGATCCACCTGGCATGCACCAACGAGCATGTTAGACAAGGCTTCATTTTTAGATCCACCTGGACATCTAGATCCACCCGGATTTTGACTAGATCCACCCGGATTTTGACTAGATCCACCTGGCATGCACAAATGAGCATGTTGGACAGGACTTCATTCTTAAACCTACCTGGGCATCTAGATCCACCTGGCATCCACAAATGAGCACGTGTGTGCACCAACCACACTGTTTGACGTTGATAACTAAGCATTCAACAGCAATCATGCTTTGTGATGCTTGACCAAGAGCTGCTCTCCACGCGGTGCTATTAAATTGTTTTGCACCAGTTGCCATGCCTGATACGCTGCTGTTTGCTAAATGGGTTGCTTTGGGGCTAATTGCCTCGCAAAAACAATAGGATATCTGCACAGTTGTCACATACGTATGCAATACATGTTCTCAACAAGCAGGCATTGAAAAAGATAAAAAATTCCAGACAACCCGCTGCCTATAGAGAAATCCATGACTGTGCACACACAAACAATTACATACACATACACGCACACGCACACACACGCGCGCGCGTGCACACACACACACATACACACACACACCATACTTGCGCTCGTGTGCGCGGTGCTCCATGCACTGGAGCACACTTTTCTTACAAGGTGTGATATTCCTAAGCTTGCCTCCGTCACAAAAAAGAATTGCCATGTAATATGACCATGGGCAAATTGGTGAACTGCTACTGAAATCCGTAAACTTGGAACTAAAATCTACCATAAGAGGGACAAAAAAGGGTCACAGCACTACTCATCCACCAAAGCTCTTTCCCTTGAATCATGTAGGAAGTGGTTCTGCTGCCCACATAGGTCTTCTTTTTCTTTTACCCACTAAAGCTGCCTCATTCAGTGGCCTTTGAAACCACCTTTAAGATCTAAGACTCCATGATAACTTTAGTAATTAAAAACATCACCTTTTCATGACACGACGAAGTGGCACCCTTACATTTCGAGGAGATACGCCAACGCCTCCACATGCATGCCAGGCAGTGACTCGCGCATCTCATCCACCCTCACCTTCATGATCTGAGGCTCCAGGTCCACCAATGCCTCCACACGCACGCCAGGCAGTGTCTTGCGCATCTCATCCACCCTCACCTTCATGAACTGAGGCTCCAGGTCCACCAATGCCTCCACATGCATGCCAGGCAGTGACTCACGCATCTCATCCACCCTCACCTTCATGATCTGAGGCTCCAGGTCCACCAATGCCTCCACACGCACGCCAGGCAGTGTCTTGCGCATCTCATCCAGCCGAGCAGCTACTTCTGGGAGCTCATAGTTGCTGAGCTGCGAAAACCCACAGCAGCAAACAAAGGGTGCCAGATCAGGAAAACAAGCAACAGAAAAATACGGCATTTCAGGAGAATATGCAGCAGAGAAGGGATGGCGGTTCAGGAAAACACTAGACAAAGGATGGTAGAGCAGGAGAACAAGCAATAGACAAAGGATGACGGTACAGGATACACACTATAGACAAAGAATGGCAGTCAAGGAAAACAAGCCATAGACAAGGGATGGCAGCCACGGAAAACAAGCAATAGGCAAGAGATGGCAGTCCAGGAAATCAAGCAACAGACAAGGCATAGCAGTCCAGGAAATCCGGGAGAACAAGCAACAGACTGATAATGGCAGTGTAGGGAAGAAAGTAACATTTGCTTATTTCACGATGCATGCAGCAGCTGTGCGTGGCCAGGCCACGCAGCTTGAGCCGCAGCATTGAGGATGGTTCAACTTATGCAAGCAGATGTTTTTGGCATCCAACTTTTCACTAGAGGCTCCGAGTTCAAAATTCTTGCTGCATGCATGCAGCCACCTTTCCACCCTTGTACTGTGTCCCAGGGAGCCGGACCCCAGTCACCTTCCTTTTTAATTGAGTGCTGCTAGCCATCCCCACCAGAGTACAGTGCTGCTCAAATAGCCACCAGGCCAATTTGTCTCCTCTAGAGAGCACAATATCCTTGAGTATTCCATTGCTAAAGTAGTTTGATTCCCAGAACCAAGTAAAGCTAGGTTGCGCCAATGGGTGTGTCGGGCACTCACAAACCAGCATTTTCAAAGAAGGAAAGAGGGAAAGACAGGTACAACGACATGGATGAACCACCTACACTTACGAGCAGATGCAAACCCTGGGATGTTTTCTTACATTCTAAAGAAAGGAAGGTGCATAAGGGAAACAGCACAGTCCAGCAAGACAACATAAACCACAGGCTTGCCCCAGAATGTGGGGTGGGGTGGAAGCTTTTTGTTGTCATTACTGACAGGGCCTGTTGTTTGGGGAGACCACTTTCAGGAACCATGGCAGATGTTCCTGCGATGGGCTAGCAGTCAGGCGAGAGTACCAGGCGAGAAAGTATTTTGCTTTTGTATTGGCTAGCGAGAGAGTATTTTGCTTTTGTATGGGCTAGCGGTCAGGAGTACCAGGCGCGAGTATTTTGCTTTCATAACCTGCAATTTGAAATCTGGTGATGGCATCCCTGTGAGACCGTTGGGGTACAGCCGGCGCAGATGTCAAGGGTTGGATGGCTACACCATCGGGGTTTGGCATTAACATGTTTGCGCGCACGACACACACAGTTTTCTGTGCACGTGCAACTCTTTGCTTCAGGATGGCCCAGTGAACACAGGGCCACACAGGGTGTCCACATGCAACTCATTATTTTATCCTGGTGCCACATGGTGCTAGTGAAAGCACCCATATGCGCTCAAAGCAACATCAATCACCAGAGTCGCCCTGCCTGAGGGGAGTCACCAGGGTGGTCCAGTAAACGCAGGGCGACACAGGGCGACCCCTCCTCCATATTACCATGCAGTACCATTGCCACTGCAGCGCAATGGAACTAAAACTGCGCCACAGGCTGGCCTGCGTTTTTACTCCTCTCCTTTTCTTCTACTCTAGTTCTTTTCCTAATGCAAAGACACAGGCTGGCACAGAGGAATGTAGAGAAGCCAGGAACGACCACACTCCTGACGGCAAGGGGCTACTACGTGTGCAATGCTGTGCAGCATGCCTGATGATGAATCTCTGACAGGGTGAAACAATTTGTACGTGTCTGATCTACCAAGCAAAATTAAAACAGCACACCATGAGGAATCAAGAAAACAACACAGCACACTATGATTAACCAAGCAAATAACGCAGCACACCATGATGAATCAAGCAAAAAACACAGCACACTGTGATAAACCGAGCAAAAAACACAGCACACTGTGATGAGTGGCTCATTCAGAATGAATCTCTGTCAGGATATGATGACGACTCTACACGTTATTTTCCAGCAAGTACGGACACAAGCAGCCTCTTAACCCAAGCCTGTCACAATTCATGCCCATGCTGGTCAGCTGTTACTCTTGTGATGACTGGAACCACCCCTCCAGATGATCTAAAGGATCAAATCATCCAATATAAATGTACCACCTGACCAGTCTTCCATCAGATCACCCATCAGAATGCATGGGTGATGAGCTGGAACTGAAGGGCAGCTTGCATACTACCTAAGACGCAGGAAACGTAAGGCCAATGGCAGACTAGGGAGCTAATTGACGCCTGGCAAAGTCAACCCCAGATATGCAAATGATTTAAGTAGCAGCTTGCTTGTGGATTGCAGTACAGATCACGGCAGTGATTTCACCCAGAATCCTTCTGTTGGTATTTCATTGTTGCCTTCCGCCCAAATCATCAGATAGTGCCACCAACCGGTCATAAGGGACACGTTGACGCCTTTTCTTCTGTTCTTCTTACTGTTTTCTTTTCTGCCAAACCAACCATCCTACCAGGTAGGGCCACCGGCTGACCAAAAGGGACACATTGATGCCCGGGAATAGATCCCTCAGCCCCAGCAGCTTCGCAGTCGTCGCTGGCAGGTCAGATGTCAACTTCAGCAGGATATCTGCCCGCGTGCGCGTGAGCTTCCCAACCTGTTGGCCACGAAGAGTGCGGCAGTTCCTTTTCTACGTATTCCTGGAAACCACTGCCTGGCATGCCAGATCTGGCAACCGCGCAGTGACAATGCAGTGGCCGACAGCGCAGGAACAATGTAGTGGCCCATCGGGCACAAAAAATGCAGTGGCCAAATCCGCACTAATAGTGCAGTGGCCGACAGCGCAGAAATACTGTAGTGGCCCATCGGGCACAAAAAATGCTGTGGCCAAATCCGCACTAATAGTGCAGTGGCCGACAGCGCAGAAATACTGCAGTGGCCCATCGGGCACAAAAAATGCTGTGGCCAAATCCGCACTAATAGTGCAGTGGCTGACAGCGCCTCCAGCACAACATGACGGCAAAACAAAATACAGCAATCGCCACATAAAGGTCAAAAAGGCAAATAATGCAGCTACCCCCACACAGGGTGATAAGAGGCACAAGATACACACAGTCCGAGACGTTTCAGCAGGCACTCTTTGGGAACTTGGCTTCAGGGGACACATATCTGTCCCTGCATGATGAGAAAACATGGAGAAATGTTATCGTTCAAACGGTTGCTACTTGCTGGCAAGCATAAGAGGGCTTCCCCTATGATCTGTGCAAGTCATATGAGGAACTGTTATTTAATCCTTATCAACTGCTACTTTTCATTATCAATCGACAGTTGTGATTTGCTAGCATGCACAAGGTGAACATTGCCTGCAATCTGTGTACCCTGCCAAGAATTTCAAGGCTTGACTCACACAGCCCCCTTGGCTTACAATTCCCACCAAACAAATCCTAGGGCATGCACGCATAATTACAATGAACAAATCAAATAGATGACATGACAGATGAATGACGGATGAATAAAGACACATACAAACACACACCTGTGTATGTTATGCATACGTATATGTGTACGTCTGTGTTTCTACCAAGCAGCCTCCGCGCATTTTGGCACTTTTTCTCCTATGTTCTGTTGTGGAAATGTGAGCCTCCCTCATTCTCATACTCCAGTCCATATACAATCCTTGAACCATGCAGCCACATCAACTTTATAATCCTCCACATGTGAACTTAAAGTCATGCTTACATCCTGCTCTGTGTTCCATCATACATGGGATCCTGCATCCCTTCCTTTATGCAGGCACGCCGACCAGAAGCTTTGTCAGGGGCAAGCAGACGCTGAAACATGTTTCCTTTTCCCTTGCCCTTGAATCTTGCAATTCTTGTCAAGTCTCCTTTGTCAGGGGCAAGCAGACTCTGAAACATGTTCCCTTCTCCCGTACCCTTTGATCTTGTGATTCTTGTCAGGCTTCCCTCCCCCTTGCATTGAAATTGCTGGACCTAGTCTTCACTTACTTTTTTACCCAGCATGCTGAATTGTTGAAGAAAGCTGTACAGCATCCAAAAACACGCTACTGAACACCTCCTTAAAACTTGTCTTTCATGGTACATAGCCTAGCAGTCATGTGTTTTGGTGGCAGGCCCAGGTCGCAGGCCAGGACTCGATCCTCAAACCCTGAAGGCCACCTACACTCCTGATTTGATCGGCAAACCATACATAAGTGCCATCCCTGCAACTGAGCTCATTCAAGCACAACTTTGTGCAAAAGCATTCACCATGTCAGGGACGAGGAGCCCGAGCTCATAGAGACGCCTGTCCACTTCCTCCATGGGAAGACCCAGCCTCTGAGACAAGATGCGCCTCGACATCTCGGTGTTGGCCTCCTCCCCCCATTTCAGGTAGCGCTCGTTCATCTGGTGAGTGGTGGAAGGGCATGCAGGCACAGTTGAAAAAACACAGTTGAATCAAGGCCCTCTCTCCTCCATCCCAGCTAGCGCTCATTCAACTGGCAGGTGTGCACACAGCATGCAGGCACAGGAACAACACATTTGAATAAAGGCCACTGTCCTCTATTTCTGGTAGCGCTCATTCATCTGGCTTCTCTCCTATTTTCCTTTAGCGCTCGTTCATCTGGCACACGTGCACATAGCAAGCACTGGCAAAGTTAAATAATTCTTGGGTCACATTTGCCGCACAGGCCGACCTCCCCCTTTTTTCAGCAAGCCTCCCTCAGCTGGTCAAGTGAAAACAGGGCATGCAAGCGCAGGACAATTGAAAATGATTCAAGGCCTTTCTCCTCCAATTCAGGCTGACACTTTTTTAAAAAGCGCTGGCTTAAAAAAAGGGAGCTGCACTCTCCCCGCAGCAGGCAACAAAGCATTATTGCCAAAAGCATGCAATGAGAAACCCATGTGGCAGGAGCAGGTTGCAATTAAGGGTTGAAAAAAATTGGTTAGCCACGTTTCAGCCTGTTGAAGGCTGATTAGCCCATGCACTACATGCACAAAACACAGTTGACTCGGGTGCTGCAGTCAAGATCTGAACCTAACGCGCACAGCTTATTAAAGCAGTTCCGTCGAACTCACTGTGTTTCCTGCCCTGCATTGCAAGTTACATGCATTCTCTAATCAATGCTTGGCAATTGTGGTTTGTTAGGTTCTGCGTTTGCAGGAACTCCTGCTGTACCACCATGTCCATTTATAACCTGAGATGGACTCGTAAGACTCAATGTGCTCAGAGCACTTGCTGTGAGTTATCGTGCACAGGTCAGCACCAGGCCCAGGCATACTGCCTGCATCCTTAAAAAGTTTATGATGTGCATTTGCTGGTGGTGAGGATTCGCCATCAAACAGGGAGCTGGAGCACCAGGCAAACACGCGCAGACATTTGCAGACCTTTCTGAGATGCCCTTTGCCAATGGCATATACTCTTTTTAAAATGCTACATCAGGTCTCTTGATTTCGGGCAAGTGCATGTTCCGTCAGGTTAACTAAACTTCCTGGTACGAGTGGGAACTCCTGAACACGACTCTCGAGTCCCCTCTTGAGTCCCCCACCTTACACAAATCGCTCACCTGGAAGCCAAAGCTCCAAGGCACGCTGGGGTCCATTTGTTGGCTGGTGCTGGGGAGCTCATCCCCCGGTGCACTGCAGCAGGTGGCGCAGCTGCCGTGTCCCCCCTGGCGGGTCTGAGAGCGGTTGCCAAGGAGAGCTGCTTTCCTCCTGCTTTGCTTGCATGCTGCGGGTAAGGCAAGAGCCTTGGCTGGCCTGATGTGCTGTAGGTGCGGGTGTGCTGCAGTGACAGTTGGTACAGGGGTGGTGTGAAGGAGGGCCTTCATGGGCAGCAGAGCAAGAGAATTGAAGAGGATGCCTGCTCCAAACCAATTATTTTGCTTCTTTATTTTTCCCACAAAAGTTTTACAGCAAAATATGCGTGTTGGTAGCAGAGTGCAATTGCAGCAGAAATATAATGATCTTTGAAGCTTAACACTACCACAATAAACAAGTAATTGAATACTGAACACAGCATGGTGAAAACAACTGAAGACAAGAAGAAGGAGGAGCAGGGGTTGAAGAAGGCAGATGGAAAGAAGGGCACGCCCAAGGTGGAAGAGCCACCGGAACTGTCCCCAGAGGATCAGACGCTCAAGGACAACATCGAGCTGATGGCAGAGAGGATCAACGACCCGGATGCAGGTGCATAGACTGCAATCTATGTGTGTGTAAGGTGTCATGCACAGCGCCTGCCCGCTCCCAGAGGCAAGCAGGTGGAATTCATCCTCCGGCAGCTTGTGCATTTGTGGAGCTTCAAGTGTGGCAGGCCTTCATATTCTGGCTGTGCTGTGCTTTCAATTCTCTGCAAGGAGCACAAAAGGCAGTGGTTTGCCTAGGGCTCTTTGCACCTCAACACCCCATCATGCTTGCCTGCCATAAATCACACACAGGTGTTCAAAAGGCAGCAGTGCAGGGCATCATCACGGAGATCCGCTCAGCCACTGCGACCATGACTTCCGTGCCTAAGCCCCTCAAGTTCCTCAGCCCTCACGTAGACG
Source organism: Dunaliella primolecta (assembly GCA_914767535.2). Taxonomy (NCBI): domain Eukaryota; kingdom Viridiplantae; phylum Chlorophyta; class Chlorophyceae; order Chlamydomonadales; family Dunaliellaceae; genus Dunaliella; species Dunaliella primolecta. The sequence continues at coordinate 6,213,513 of OU611765.1, forward strand.
GCCTGAAAGCGCGATACGAGCAGCTGCCCTCCGGTTCCGAGAGCAAACTCATGCTTGCTGATATCCTGTCGGTGCTGTGCACGACCATCGCCGTGCGGGAGGGCGCCCGGGATGCCTTGACCTACAGGCTCCAGGTGAGAGAACAGGGACACACCCACACACATACACACATACACACTGGCATCAGGCACACCATCAATGTCATCAGGGGTATGCATGTAGATATGAGACTTTAAAAAGCAGGGAGATGCACATGAATGGGTGTTTTGGCCCTTTCTAGGCTGTCAGCGCTAATACAGTGCGCGCGTGAGCAGCAGAGCATGCGCACCTCCTCTTGTGGCACAAACATTGACAGGCTGCAGGACTGTGCACCCGCACATGCCCAATAGTGTCCTGTGCTGCCAGTCTCAGTCCGATGTAGCGGACTGGGGTGAATGCAAGTGAGGTCAAGCGAATGCATGTACCTTATGTTCCTGCAGAGCGCAATTTGCATTTGCACATCTTTGGGGGTTGCATTTTGCAGACATATCCACAAATTGAATCCTCATTTGCATGAGGGTGTGGAGAGCTTCTTGTGGGTGTTGCATGGAAGAATACATGCATGAGGTGCATGATATGCGTGAGTGGGCTATGCCACTACCTGCCTACGACACGACAAGTCCCTGGGCAACTTCTGCACGATCCTAAAGTCCATATCAACTGCCAAGTACAAATGCACAAGACCCCTATGTGCGCGGAAATTCTATTTAAGGACTTGCCAGATGTATCCCCTTTGCCTGTTGCCACTGCCAAGCAAGAGCGCGCGAAACCACCTGCATCAAGTGCGCGATGAGGAGTCCCTTGCACCTTACTTCTGCATGCTTAAGCTGGAGGCAACAGCTTTGCTATTTTGACATTCCCCAGGATACCCCGAAACTGTGGGGAGGAGATACGTACCCTCCATGCAAGCACATCACACACAGTCGCGCACTGTCAGCAAGGCTTCTAAGCCACTCATCAGAGCACGCCAGGCACTAGCATAGCATCATTCCCAGGGTGCTAGTTGAAAACATTCCAGCTGGGTGCATGAGAGGAAATGCGCGCCTGTGTGCACTTAAGTGCTCAGCAAGCTGGGGTGCATGGAGGTAATGGAGCATGCGCTGTGCTCATATTCATTGGTATGAAAAAGTCTTGAGCATGTTGGGGCTTTGAGACGCTTCAAAAAACTTCCCTCTGTGGATGCCTTGTGCCATTCCAGAAACAATAATTCCAGCGTAGGAAAGCAACAGACCTTTGCAAATGACATGGCAAGCATGACTTGACCACTACCTGAGGGTTACCTACTTAGGAGTTCAGCTGTTTGTATTACATGAACGTTAGTAATGAGGCGGCATAACAGGGTCACACATGTATGGAAACGCAATTCATGCCTCCCTACCTCTCAGAGGCTTTCTTATCTGGCTGGGGGGGGGGGGCTCTATGACAGGTGTGCGTAGAACCTGCACATCCACGTATTCGCACATGACGCTTTCCAACAAGCCCCAGATTCCCAGAAGGTTCGCTGGGTGGGTGTGTTGGCAATCACATACCTAAAAAGTCCAATACTCCAGTACGCTCAAATGGTCTGGGATCATGCTCACTATTCCATCCGGTCCATACTTTTACGCTTTCATGATGCATGTTGACGTGGAGAGCCTCCATCATAAAGCACAGTACCCACAAATTGTGTGAGATGAATCCTGCGTTTGTTCTGTACCAGTAGTAGGGGACATCAAAGCTATCACGCAGTCGACAGGTACACGTGCCTGGGTGACTGAATTGAGCAGGTCTGTTCCAAGCCTGTTGCCTTCCTTTCTTGTGCGCTTCTGCCAGCCCTCTGCATGTACGTGTTTGCCCGTGCCAGTGAAAGGAAAGGAAAGGGGTTACATTGCTGTACCTGCCTACGTGGGCAGCTTAGCTGAAGCAAACGTGCACGTATGTGCCCATGTTGGAGAAGCCCTTGAGCATTAAACACCTGCAAGCCATTGTATGGCTTTCTGTCTGCATTCTTTTGTTGTCGTCCACCACTTTCAAGCGCGGTGCAGGGCATAGCTGGCATACGACATCCGCAAGCCAACTCCATGATTTGCGCCTGTGTGTGTGTGTGTGATTCAAGGGCAGCTTGGCCTACACGCTCACCTTTTGCTTTCCCTGTGCAAATGCTCTGCATTGCAGGGCAGCAAAGGCGCGATTGATGTGTGGGGGCACGAGTACATGCGGCACTTAGCCGGCGAGATTGGAGACGAGTACAGGATACGGAAAGAGGCGGAGGCTGACACGCAGGTGTGGAGCTGTTGTGTTGCTGCACTCATTGCTTGATTACAGGGCAAGAGGGGTGAGGGGTGAAGAGGGGTTGGTACGGAAAAGGGGGCTAAGGCTGAGTACAAAAAGAGGCAAAAGTTGACTCCCAGGTGTGGAGTTGTTGTGTTGCACTCGCTGCACATTTACAGTGCAAGAGGGGGGAGGGTGTGGAGGGGTTGAGATACAGAGAAGGAGGCAAAGGCTGGTGCGCAAGTGTTACATCACGAGGTTTTATACAAATGGGTGCGGTGTTACATTGCACGAGGTTTTTCACCAATGGTTGTGGTTTTGCACCACGAGGTTTTTCACGAATGGGTTTAGTGTAATACCACGAGGTTTTTCATGGATGGGTACGATGCTGGTGCGATGCTTCTGTGTGTACCAGAGGCAGGATTGTGGGTTTTTGAGAGGTAAATGACTTGCTTAATGGGAAGCGCTGAATTTAATGATGTGGCACAGAATGAGGTGGATGTCAGCAAGCAAGAAAAGGGGGTGCATATGAGTTGCTGAATGAGGCATGCAGATGAGCAGCTGGCGGGATGTGCTCTTTCGAAGCCGAAAAGGGGCAAGAAGGTTGTGCGTTTGAAGCCAAAAGGGGCAAACGGGTTGGTGTGATGCGCTCTTGAAGCCAAAAAGAGGCAAAAAGGTTGTGCGGAAGGGGCTGCAGGTGAGAGGAGGATTTGAAAAAGGGCTCAATGGGATCTTCAACAGGGGTCTTTATAGGGGCAGAAAGGGTGGCATAGGGGGCTGCAGGTGTGGAATGGATCTTAAAGGTCTACAATAAGATAGCCATCAGGCTAGGCTTGCAGAATTGAATCAAGGCAGATGTGTTCCGTTTGCGTGTGCAAGCTTGAGGGACGCAGAAAGATGAGAGGGTGGTCACGGAGCCAGGAAATAAAGGAATTCGTTGGTATGTACGCGCATGGGCAGGAGGCAGAGACCACAGACACTTGTGTGATGCCCTTTTTTTTTGAAGGTGAGAGGAGGAGTTGGGAGGGGCAGGGGAGAAGGAAAGTGAGGGAGAAGGTGAGGGGAGGGAGGAAGGACAGAGGGGTAGGAATGTGCAGGGAGTGAGGGGGAGGAATATGAGGGGAGAAGGTGGAGAGAGGGAGGGAGGAACAGAGGGGATAGTGGGAAAGGTATTGTGTGCGTCACTACCACCACGCTGGTATATCACTGTCAACATGTCAACGTCACTATCATCTTGTGGATGTCAATAAACATACCGACCAGTGCGGTGAGGAGACAGGTTGCTGTTGCACCCGTCTTCTCACTGCACTGGTGGGTGCAGTAAACAGGGGGGTTGCCGTTTGCTCACCCCATCTATGCCATCACTGCATGCTCAGTGTGTCCCTTCAGTGTCCTTAGGTGACACACTGAGCTTGCAGTCATGGCATAGAAGGGGCGAACAACAGGCGATTCCCCCGTTCACTGCACCCACCAGTGCAGTGCTCCTTGAGTGCACTCAAATGACATACTGAGTGCGCCGTGTAGGCATGGACAGGCAAACGACAGGCAAGGCGATGTGAGGGGAAGTGCTGTTGAAGTCTGTGTCCCCTCACAGCCATTGCTCCCACCCATTAATGCCACCACTGCACTCTCAGTGTGTCCCTTGATTGCACTTATATGACACACTGCGTGTGCTGTTTAGGCATGGACAGGGTGAATGAGAGGCAAGGGGGGAGCGGAAGCGGGAGAGTGTCTGCAGTAATAGGCAAGGGAAAGTACAAAACTGGGTCAGAGACAAAACCAACACGGTCGCTAGGGTGTGGGACTTCGGGAGCCCTGTCCCTGGAGCACATATGTTTTTCAGTCCAATCAGGTATTTTTTTTTAATGTTGGGAGTGTCCTCGCTGCCCACGTAGCTTCTTTTCTTGATCCAACTCTGACGGTGCACAGAAGGTCTATCAACTGGAAAAACAGCGATGCCTTCTGATCCAGGAGCTACGCCTTCTGATCAAGGAGCACCTATCCAATCCTGAGGAACGGTCAGGCCTTGTAGAAATGCAACCTGTTGCAAACTCCTGACCCTACCTGGCTCCCCTTGATTTAAGAGCAAAACAATGCTGGGCCTCTCTGATTCAAGTGCAAAACAGTGCTGAGCACCTCAGATTTGAGTGCAAAACAATGCTGGGCCTCTCTGATTCAAGTGCAAAACAATGCTGGGCCTCTCTGATTCAAGTGCAAAACAGTGCTGAGCCCCTCAAATTTGAGTGCAAAACAATGCTGAGCCTCTCCGGTAATAAGTGCAAATCAATGTTGACCCTGGTTGAAGTGCAGATCAGTGTCGAGTCTCCTTGATTCAAGTGCTAAACACTGCTGAGTCCCTCTGATGTGCAGTTATAAATGCACCGCTAGAGCAAATTGTGCTTTTCCAAACGAACTACCAAGAGGCTGTTGCAGACAAAGCCCTGCATGCATTTGCCACATGTTTGCTCTGCTTGTATGCCATGTGTTACGTGGGGCATTTGCAGACAGTGTCCTGCATTCGTTTGCCACAGTGTTATGTGAGGCATTTGCAGACATAGCCCTGCATTCCTTTGCTTTTCAACATGACCCACTACGTGGGGGGTTATGCACCTCATCATAACCGCCCCAAGGGGTGGGCTTTGCTCTTTCTGTTGTGCAGGATGTACTGGTACTGGTGCAGCAGATTGTGCCCTCCATCTTGAGCCACTATGTAGGGGCTTATGCACCGCTTCATTACTGTCCCTCAACATCGGCTCTGCTTGTTTCCATGTGCAGGGCCAAATGGAGCTTGTGCAGCAGATTGTGCTCTTCTGCATGACCCACTAGGTAAAACACCTCCTCATGGCTCTTTGCCTCAATGTCGGCTCTGCTTCTTTGCCATGCACAGGATTTAATGGAGCTGGTTCAGCAGATCGTGCCCTTCAACATGACCCACAATGCTGAGCCTGACGCTGTGGACCTCCTTCTAGAGGTGTGAGCTTGCGCGTTTCCACCAGAGAAGGGGTTGGCACATCAATAATTTTTTATGCTGGAGCAGGCACGCGTAGCCTAATTTCTGTTTGAAGCACTGGGTAGATAGAGCTGGTAGTACACACACCCTGGAAGTCTATGCTTGAAGCATTGAGCATGTTCAATGCACCTTATTTTGCAATCCCAGCCTGCATAATTTGCCACACACAGGTTGAGCGCTTGGACCTGCTGCCTGCACTAATAATTCGTTTTATAAGCACCCTGTTCTGCAATCCTAGCATGCTGATTTGCCACCCACAGGTCGAGCACTTGGACCTGCTGCCTGCACTGGAAAATTGTTTTTTAAGCACCGTATTTTGCAATCCTAGCACACTGCTTTGCCACCCACAGGTCGAGCACTTGGACCTGCTGCCAGCACTAGTAATTCTTTTTTTTGAGCACCTTGTGTTGCAATCCTAGCACGCATGATTTGCCACCCACAGGTCAAGCACTCGGACCTGCTGCCAGCACTAGTAATTCTTTTTTTGAGCACCTTGTTCTGCAATCCTAGCACACTCCATTGCCACCCACAGGTCGAGCACTTGGACCTGCTGCTAGCACATGTGAAGCACCTTCATAGCAGTCCAAGCACCTTGTCCCGTAATCACGTTTTTTTTTGCCACCCTCAGGTTGAGCGTTTGGACCTGCTGCCAGCACAAGTGGATGAGGGCAACGCCAGCAGGACATGCGCGTACCTGGTGTCCTGCTGTCACTACCTGCCAGGTGTGCTTGCATGCTTGCGCACATACCTGGTGTCCTGCTGTCACTACCTGCCAAGTGTGCTTGCATGCTTGCGCACATACCTGGTGTCCTGCTGTCACTACCTGCCAGGTGTGCTTGCATGCTTGCGCACATACCTGGTGTCCTGCTTTCACTACCTGCTTAGTGTGCATGCTTGCGCGCATACCTGGTGTCCTGCTGTCACTACCTGCCAGGTGTGCTTGCATGCTTGCGCGCATACCTGGTGTCTTGCTGTCACTACCTGCCAGGTGTGCTTGCATGCTTGCGCGCATACCTGGTGTCCTGCTGTCACTACCTGCCAGGTGTGCTTGCATGCTTGCGCACATACCTGGTGTCCTGCTGTCACTACCTGCCAGGTGTGCTTGCATGCTTGCGCACATACCTGGTGTCCTGCTGTCACTACCTGCCAGGTGTGCTTGCATGCTTGCGCACATACCTGGTGTCCTGCTTTCACTACCTGCTTAGTGTGCATGCTTGCGCGCATACCTGGTGTCCTGCTGTCACTACCTGCCAGGTGTGCTTGCATGCTTGCGCGCATACCTGGTGTCTTGCTGTCACTACCTGCCAGGTGTGCTTGCATGCTTGCGCACATACCTGGTGTCCTGCTGTCACTACCTGCCAGGTGTGCTTGCATGCTTGCGCACATACCTGGTGTCCTGCTGTCACTACCTGCCAGGTGTGCTTGCATGCTTGCGCACATACCTGGTGTCCTGCTTTCACTACCTGCTTAGTGTGCATGCTTGCGCGCATACCTGGTGTCCTGCTGTCACTACCTGCCAGGTGTGCTTGCATGCTTGCGCACGTACCTGGTGTCTTGCTGTCACTACCTGCCAGGTGTGCTTGCATGCTTGCGCACATACCTGGTGTCCTGCTGTCACTACCTGCCAGGTGTGCTTGCATGCTTGCGCACATACCTGGTGTCCTGCTGTCACTACCTGCCAGGTGTGCTTGCATGCTTGCGCACATACCTGGTGTCCTGCTGTCACTACCTGCCAGGTGTGCTTGCATGCTTGCGCACATACCTGGTGTCCTGCTTTCACTACCTGCTTAGTGTGCATGCTTGCGCGCATACCTGGTGTCCTGCTGTCACTACCTGCCAGGTGTGCTTGCATGCTTGCGCACATACCTGGTGTCCTGCTGTCACTACCTGCCAGGTGTACTTTCATGCTTGCGCGCATACCTGGTGTTCTGCTATCACTACCTGCCAGGTGTGCTTGCATGCTTGCGCACATACCTGGTGTTCTGCTGTCACTACCTGCTCAGTGTGCATGCTTGCGCACATACCTGGTGTCCTGCTGTCACTACCTGCCAGGTGTGCTTGCATGCTTGCGCACATACCTGGTGTCCTGCTGTCACTACCTGCCAGGTGTGCTTGCATGCTTGCGCGTATACCTGGTGTCCTGCTGTCACTACCTGCCAGGTGTGCTTGCATGCTTGCGCACGTACCTGGTGTCTTGCTGTCACTACCTGCCAGGTGTGCTTGCATGCTTGCGCACGTACCTGGTGTCCTGCTGTCACTACCTGCCAGGTGTGCTTGCATGCTTGCGCACATACCTGGTGTCCTGCTTTCACTACCTGCTTAGTGTGCATGCTTGCGCGCATACCTGGTGTCCTGCTGTCACTACCTGCCAGGTGTGCTTGCATGCTTGCGCACGTACCTGGTGTCTTGCTGTCACTACCTGCCAGGTGTGCTTGCATGCTTGCGCACATACCTGGTGTCCTGCTGTCACTACCTGCCAGGTGTGCTTGCATGCTTGCGCACATACCTGGTGTCCTGCTGTCACTACCTGCCAGGTGTGCTTGCATGCTTGCGCACATACCTGGTGTCCTGCTGTCACTACCTGCCAGGTGTGCTTGCATGCTTGCGCACATACCTGGTGTCCTGCTGTCACTACCTGCTTAGTGTGCATGCTTGCGCACATACCTGGTGTCCTGCTGTCACTACCTGCCAGGTGTGCTTGCATGCTTGCGCACATACCTGGTGTCCTGCTGTCACTACCTGCCAGGTGTACTTTCATGCTTGCGCGCATACCTGGTGTTCTGCTATCACTACCTGCCAGGTGTGCTTGCATGCTTGCGCACATACCTGGTGTTCTGCTGTCACTACCTGCTCAGTGTGCATGCTTGCGCACATACCTGGTGTCCTGCTGTCACTACCTGCCAGGTGTGCTTGCATGCTTGCGCACATACCTGGTGTCCTGCTGTCACTACCTGCCAGGTGTGCTTGCATGCTTGCGCACATACCTGGTGTCCTGCTGTCACTACCTGCCAGGTGTGCTTGCATGCTTGCGCACATACCTGGTGTCCTGCTTTCACTACCTGCTTAGTGTGCATGCTTGCGCGCATACCTGGTGTCCTGCTGTCACTACCTGCCAGGTGTGCTTGCATGCTTGCGCATGTACCTGGTGTCTTGCTGTCACTACCTGCCAGGTGTGCTTGCATGCTTGCGCACGTACCTGGTGTCCTGCTGTCACTACCTGCCAGGTGTGCTTGCATGCTTGCGCACATACCTGGTGTCCTGCTGTCACTACCTGCCAGGTGTGCTTGCATGCTTGCGCACATACCTGGTGTCCTGCTGTCACTACCTGCCAGGTGTGCTTGCATGCTTGCGCACATACCTGGTGTCCTGCTTTCACTACCTGCTTAGTGTGCATGCTTGCGCGCATACCTGGTGTCCTGCTGTCACTACCTGCCAGGTGTGCTTGCATGCTTGCGCGCATACCTGGTGTCCTGCTGTCACTACCTGCCAGGTGTGCTTGCATGCTTGCGCACATACCTGGTGTCCTGCTGTCACTACCTGCCAGGTGTGCTTGCATGCTTGCGCGTATTCCTGGTGTCCTGCTGTCACTACCTGCCAGGTGTGCTTGCATGCTTGCGCACGTACCTGGTGTCCTGCTGTCACTACCTGCCAGGTGTGCTTGCATGCTTGCGCACGTACCTGGTGTCCTGCTGTCACTACCTGCCAGGTGTGCTTGCATGCTTGCGCACATACCTGGTGTCCTGCTGTCACTACCTGCCAGGTGTGCTTGCATGCTTGCGCACATACCTGGTGTCCTGCTGTCACTACCTGCCAGGTGTGCATGCTTGCGCACATACCTGGTGTCCTGCTGTCACTACCTGCCAGGTGTGCTTGCATGCTTGCGCGCATACCTGGTGTCTTGCTGTCACTACCTGCCAGGTGTGCTTGCATGCTTGCGCGCATACCTGGTGTCCTGCTGTCACTACCTGCCAGGTGTGCTTGCATGCTTGCGCGCATACCTGGTGTCCTGCTGTCACTACCTGCCAGGTGTGCTTGCATGCTTGCGCGCATACCTGGTGTCCTGCTGTCACTACCTGCCAGGTGTGCTTGCATGCTTGCGCACATACCTGGTGTCCTGCTGTCACTACCTGCCAGGTGTGCTTGCATGCTTGCGCACATACCTGGTGTCCTGCTTTCACTACCTGCTTAGTGTGCATGCTTGCGCGCATACCTGGTGTCCTGCTGTCACTACCTGCCAGGTGTGCTTGCATGCTTGCGCGCATACCTGGTGTCCTGCTGTCACTACCTGCCAGGTGTGCTTGCATGCTTGCGCACGTACCTGGTGTCCTGCTGTCACTACCTGCCAGGTGTACTTTCATGCTTGCGCGCATACCTGGTGTTCTGCTATCACTACCTGCCAGGTGTGCTTGCATGCTTGCGCACATACCTGGTGTCCTGCTGTCACTACCTGCCAGGTGTGCTTGCATGCTTGCGCACATACTTTGTGTCCTGCTGTCACTACCTGCCAGGTGTGCTTGCATGCTTGCGCACATACCTGGTGTCCTGCTGTCACTACCTGCCAGGTGTGCTTGCATGCTTGCGCACATACCTGGTGTCCTGCTGTCACTACCTGCTAGGTGTGCTTGCATGCTTGCGCGCATACCTGGTGTCCTGCTGTCACTACCTGCCAGGTGTGCTTGCATGCTTGCGCGCATACCTGGTGTCTTGCTGTCACTACCTGCCAGGTGTGCTTGCATGCTTGCGCGCATACCTGGTGTCCTGCTGTCACTACCTGCCAGGTGTGCTTGCATGCTTGCGCGCATACCTGGTGTCCTGCTGTCACTACCTGCCAGGTGTGCTTGCATGCTTGCGCACATACCTGGTGTCCTGCTGTCACTACCTGCCAGGTGTGCTTGCATGCTTGCGCACATACCTGGTGTCCTGCTGTCACTACCTGCCAGGTGTGCTTGCATGCTTGCGCACATACCTGGTGTCCTGCTTTCACTACCTGCCAGGTGTGCTTGCATGCTTGCGCGCATACCTGGTGTCCTGCTGTCACTACCTGCCAGGTGTGCTTGCATGCTTGCGCGCATACCTGGTGTCCTGCTGTCACTACCTGCCAGGTGTGCTTGCATGCTTGCGCACGTACCTGGTGTCCTGCTGTCACTACCTGCCAGGTGTACTTTCATGCTTGCGCGCATACCTGGTGTTCTGCTATCACTACCTGCCAGGTGTGCTTGCATGCTTGCGCACATACCTGGTGTTCTGCTGTCACTACCTGCTCAGTGTGCATGCTTGCGCGTATACCTGGTGTCCTACTATCACTGCCTGCCAGGTGTGCTTGCATGCTTGCGCACATACCTGGTGTTCTGCTGTCACTACCTGCTCAGTGTGCATGCTTGCGCGTATACCTGGTGTCCTACTATCACTACCTGCTGGATTTGCATGCACAAATGTGTGTGTGTGTGTGTGCGCGTGAGCGCATGTGTGTGCTGCTCCAGTTGGGCCTTGTTACTTGCCCTACTGCATTATTCAGTGAGGTTTTTCCCTAACCTCCCTGCTCTTCTACTGTGTACTCCGCTGGTCATGTCCTTTTGTTGAGTGCTTTGTCATGGTGTTTGCATTGCAGGTCCAGGGAAATTGTTCCAGTGCGCAGGGCATGGATTTTGCTGCACACACCCCCTTGTGTATGCTGCATTTCTGTTCCTGCTGCCTAGGCCTTGACATACCTGCAATGTACATGCAGTGATTGACATGCCTTCAAAAGTATGGTGCATTTCTTGGTCCTTGCAGAGCCTGGTCATTCTGCTGTGAATGAGACTGATCTGCCAGATTTACACACCTTTGTGTCTTTTGTGCTGCAGGTCCTGGTGGGTTGGCTGTGCAAAAGTGTGCATTTGTCACTTTGGCACCATACTTTTTTTGGCACTGCAGAACCGGATGATTCAGCGGTGCTGGAGACGGCGTACACCATCTATAGCAAGTTAGGGCGGCACCAGGACGCAATGCGAGTAGCGTTGCAGGTGTGTGTGTGTGTGATGTTTTCAACATTCTAGCGCATTCTGATCAGCTGATTCAAAGGCACAGAGGCATCGATTTCTACCTTGCAAGGCTTAGCTTTGTCCTCCCTTTGGGATGTGCTTGTCTGCATGTCCTTTGGGCGTGTGCTTGTCTGCATGGCCTTTTGGGTGTGTGCTTGTCTGCATGGCCTTTCGGGCGTGTGCTTGCCTGCATGGCCTTTTGGGCGTGTGCTTGTCTGCATGGCCTTTGGGCTGTGTGCTTCTCTGAATGGCCTTTCAGACGTGTGCTTGCCTGCACGTCCTTTTGGACGCGTGCTTGTCTGCATGTCCTTTTGGGTGTGTGCTTGCGTGCATGTCCTTTGGGGCGTGTGCTTGCCTGCATGCCGTTTTGGAGGTGTGCTTGTCTGAATGGCCAATGTGTCAGGTCCTGGAGTAGGAAATTGCAACTATCTTCTGGCACATTGAACAGGAGCATGAGCTACTTTAGTGCTGGTGCTTTGCATGGTCACCTTGACTCTTTCCCCTGATCCAGTGCCGGTGCCCGATGTAGGTTCACTTCAGGTTCAGTCAGTCATCCCATTTTCAAATTCCCTCGATTCAGTGCCAAAGCTTTGCAGGGTCACCTTGGATTCTTGCCCCTCGCTGAGGTCATGGATGTTCCCTTCCTGCAAAGGTGCCCTGTGCCACTTATGCTCGCAAGGTGTTGACACAAGGGTGCCATGAAATGTCGACACAAGGGCCTTCTGTGCCACTTATACTTGCACAATGTTGACATGGCTGACACAACCATCGTATATTGACGTACAATATCCCACAAACTCATGCTCCTCACCATGCAGCTGAATCGCAAGGAGCTAGTGGAGTCCACGTTTGTGGCTTGTGAGGATATGCTAGAAAGAAAGCAGCTGTGCTACCTGCTGGCCAAGCATGGGTACAGGTGCGAGTGGCTGCCTGGAAGAGACGAGGCCAGTGCAAAATTTCCCCCCTTCAGGAGGACATCTTTAAGGAGGAAATAGAAATTCAACGCACATTATAACTTGAGGCATGTCCCTCTCAGAGCGCTTTGTGTGCCTGAAGCCACTTTTGCCTGTTTGGAGTGCCCGAAGGACGATCGCAATCAAGGACATCCTGGAGGTAGGCAGTCCATTTGAGCTGTCAGCCAAGAATGGGTCCCTCATGGGAAATGCTGGTTTATCTTTGCATCATCCTAGCCACTCAGGGAGAGGTGCATGAAGCACAGAGGAAGCCCTTGCTTCCTTCTAACGTATGGGTCCAGGAGTCGGAGCTCATTAACACAATGGAGCTGTCTTTGAGAGGCACGTTGGTGCTGGACAAAGCTTTCTTGGAAGAGCATGTTGGTGCAGCTGGAAGCTGTTTGGAAAGCATGCACTGTAGAGCATTCAAGTGGAGCATTGCAGCCGAGCTTGTGGGGGCATGGGAAGCGCAGCCACAAGATATGCAAAAGGATGCACACTGAGGGATGCAAGAATGTACACAGAGCAATTATGGATGCACACTTGAGCAATGCAAGAATGCACATGGAACAATCTGTGCCGCAAGATGGATCTGGAGTGGGGCATAACGGCAGAGCTTGTGGAGGCACGGGAAGCTTTTATGGAAAAGCATGTTAGTGCAGCTGGCAGCTGTTTGGGAAGCATGCGCTGGAGCCTTCTAGTAGAGCATCACAGCAAAGCATGCGGAGGCACAGGAAACACACCAAAAAATATGCAAGGATGCACATTGAGCACTGCAAGATTTCATACAGAGCAACTATTTGTGTCAAAGCTTGTACCTGCGACTGAGGTTGCTGAGGGAAAATTGGGTGCTCTGCAGCACAGAAGCCCATGTGCTTAAAAAATATGGGCGTGATACCAAAACGTGGCTTTTGTTTGTCCATGTTCCAGGTCGGACCTGGAAGAGGGCATCACTGCAGAGCTAAATGATGCCAGAGATTATCCCATTTGCACGTAGGGTTTTGGGCAGGACACACAACAAAGGTGGAAAGGAAAGTGGCTTTTGTTTGTTCATGGCCCAGGTTGGACTTGGAAGAGGGCATCACTGCAGAGGCGGATGAGGAAAAGCGGGAGGCTCTGCGCGAGGTTGTGTCCAATTCCAAGCTCAGCGAGCATTTCCTGGCTCTTGCGCGAGACCTGGATGTGATGGAGGCAAAGGTGCCTGAGGACGTGTACAAGACGCACCTGGTGGGTTTGTAGTAGTGTTTGCATTCGCAGTTGCCAATGGGCGTTATGCAGGCTAAGGTGCCAGAGGACGTGTACAAGACGCACCTGGTGGGTTTGTAGCAGTGTTATCTATTCGCATTTGCCAATGGGTGTGATGCTGGCGAAGGTGCCAGAGGATGTGTACAAGACGCGTGACCTGGTGTGTTTGAAGCAGTGTTTGCGTTGCAGTTGCTAATGGACGTGACGGAGGCAAAGTTGCCTGAGTGAACAAGACGCACACGGTGGGTTTGAAGCAGTGTTATCTTATTGCAGTTGCCAATGGGCATGTACAAGGCGCACCCTGTGAATGCCTGAGGACAAGTACGAGGCGCACCTGGTAGGTTTGAAGCAGTGTTATTGCAGTCGTCAATGGGCATGTACAAGGCGCACCCTGTGAATGCCTGAGGGGGCGCACAATACGCCCACTATGTGCTTAGACTTGGCCCAGGGAAGGATCATTGGTCCTTTACATGTCGTTGGTGAGCCCTGCCCGTGATGGAGGCAAAGGTAGCTGAGGACGCGCACCAAACGCCCGTAGCATGTTTTGATCTGGCCCAGGAAAGGATTGTTAGCATGTGGGTGAGCCCTGCCCGTGATGGAGGCAAAGGTAGCTGAGGACACGCACAAAACGCCCGTAGCATGCTTTGATTTGGCCCAGGGAAGGATTGTTAGCATGTGGGTGAGCCCTGCCCGTGATGGAGGCAAGGGTGCCAGAACATGCACAAGACACACCTGGGTTTGACTTAAATTTGATGAGTTAGAAGCATGGTTTGCTTCGCGCCTGGAGTGTTTGTGATGGTTTCTTCAGCCTGAACGTGAGCCGCGCTGCTTTCTTGTGGCACAACTTGCAGGCTGAGGGTCGCCAACCCACAGGGGCAGCGGTGGACTCGGCGCGCCAGAATCTGGCGAGCTCGTTTGTGAATGGCTTCATCAATGCAGGCTTCGGCCATGACAAGCTAGTGACCGCCCCCACTGAGGGCCAGGTGTGTTTGGGGGGAGGGAATGGTCGTCAGGGGCATTTTCAGATAGTTGTGCTTGTGTGTAGCAATGCCGTGTTTGTACTGAGAATGTGTCGTGTTGTGACGATGAGGGCTTGCACCAGCAGAGTTGCAAGACAAGATTTTGCATGATGAGACCCCGCGTTTGATCAGACCCTGCATGTGCAGGCCCTGAAATTAGGCCATCAGACCCGGCATGTGATCAGACCTTCAGACCCGGCATGTGCAGACCCTGAAATTAGGCCATCAGATTCTGCATGTGCCTCGCGTGACAAGACCCTGCATGTGCAGTGTTGCGTAATAAAACCTCCTCCTACTTCTTGGCCCATCCTGTTGTGACTTTCTTTAGAATGTATGTGAGTCTGCGCCGGTCTGTCAGGCAGGTCTACTTGCCTTCTTTGTCTAATTACATCCAGTTGGCTTCCCCTTCCATGACGTCTGCCATGGCTCTATTTGATTTCTAGGAAATCGAAAAGGCTCAAATTGACCTCTGAGACACACTGAAAGGGATAGGGGTTAAATTACCCCGATTGAGGCTCTTTTGCATTGCGATAACCTAAAGCGTTATACACCGTAATTTAAAGTTATGTCAATTGTTATACCAAGTGCCAATCCCTTCCATTTTGAGATGTGACAGAAGCACCAAATGGGGTATGAAAGTGATAGAGGAATGATATATTATGGTAATTGTAGCATGGGAATGAGATGTCTTTTACATAGAATTGGGGTATGGCAGTAGCACAGAAATGAGGTGTGGGAATAATGGAGGAATGGGTGCGACAATAATTACAGCATAGAAATGGGGTATGGCAGAAGCACAGAGATGAGGTGTGGGAATAATGGAGGAATGGGTGTGACAATAATTACAGCATAGAAATGAGGGGTGGCAGTAGCACAGGTATGAGAGGTGCAGCAGTAGTGGCAGAACGGGTGTGACAGGTTACAGAAGCATGAGGCCTCCAGTCAAGACTTGATGTCGTGTGGCGCAGGGCTGCCAGCCGCGATGGTCATGGAAAAGACCATGAAACAATGCTGTCTGATGATGTTGTGTGGCGCAGGGCGACCAAATGCACTGGGTGTTCAGGAACAAGGAGCACGGCAAGACCAGCGCGACCGCCAGCCTTGGCTTGGTCACACTGTGGGACGTGGAGGGAGGCTTGCCTCAGATTGACAAGTAAGTTGGAAGTACAGCCTGAGAGCATGTTTGATGCTTGCATTCAGCTTCAAAGCAGCACAATTACCAGCATGGACTCCATCACACTGTGGGATGTGGGAGGGAGGTTGCCTCGGATCGACAAGTAAGCGAGAAGCACAGCCTGAGAGCGTGTGTGATGCGGTACAGTCAGCTCCTGCAGCTTACAAACACCGACCTCAGGCTTGGTGACCCTGTGAAATGTGGAAGTGGGCTTGCCTCGGATCGACAAGTAAGCGTGAAGCACAGCCTGAGTGTGTGTTTGCTGCTGTACAAGCAGCTCCTTCAGCACCTAAACATCGACCTTGGTGACCCTGTGGGATGTGGAAAGGGGCTTGCCTCAAATTGACAAGTAAGCGTGAAGCACAGCCTGAGTGTGTGTTTGCTGCTGTACAAGCAGCTCCTTCAGCACCTAAACATCGACCTTGGTGACCCTGTGGGATGTGGAAAGGGGCTTGCCTCAAATTGACAAGTAAGCGTGAAGCACAGCCTGAGTGTGTGTTTGCTGCTGTACAAGCAGCTCCTTCAGCACCTTAACATCAACCTTGGTGACCCTGTGGGATGTGGAAAGGGGCTTGCCTCAAATTGACAAGTAAGCGTGAAGCACAGCCTGAGTGTGTGTTTGCTGCTGTACAAGCAGCTCCTTCAGCACCTAAACATCGACCTTGGTGACCCTGTGGGATGTGGAAGGGGGCTTGCCTCAGATCAACAAGTCGGGGAGGGACAGCCTCAGCCTGCGTCCCAGTGTGAGAGCGTGATGGAGTGAAGATGCGGCTGCGCTGCTCTGAGGCCACCTTGTCTTTTGCAGCGTCCCGATGGCCTTAGAGCTGCGCAGCCGCCAGCCTAAGCTAAAAAATGTGTCCCTCAGAGCAACCAGCAATGCTATTTGAGTCCTGAAAGCAGGCGCCTCAGGTTGAATGTTGCGCAGGGGGGGATGGGCAAAGATGCAGCGTAGTGATGTTTTGGCGAGCCGGGAGAGTCAGAGTTACCCTTGCCATAGTGGACAAATGCCTAATAAGCTTAACAATCGTAATTTTGATGGGAGACTGCACTCACACACACGCAAACACAAGTATACACACGCACACATGTACACACAGGTATCTATACAGTTCAGACAACTATGTGGTGGCCGGTGCATTGCTGGCCATTGGCATCGTCAACTGTGGGGTCCAAAATGAAAACGACCCTGCGTTTGCCCTGATCTATGACTATGTCAGTCATGCGGATCCAAACATCAGGTGCGTGCGTGCGTATCAAGCCACTCCATTCATTGTGTAACAGTGCAACACACCTGCAGGTTGGCATGAAAGGAGCTCACATCACAGTCGGCCTTGAGTCTCCTTAGTATGCCTCCGTTAATGCGTGCTGCAGCTGTTCTAGCTCTCTGCTTTTTTAAATCTTTCTTTCAAAAGACATGTCACGTCTTTGCTTTGCACTTGGCACATCACATTGTCTTCATTCATTCTGGCTTTAAATCCTACCTGGATGCCGTTTGTGATGATCCTTGCAGCTGCTCTTTCTGTGTGCCTGCTGTCCACGATGTACACATTTGCTCAGGACTCCCTCATGCTACCTTGGGAGCAACACCTTCCTCTTTTGACGTCTTACACGCTGTGCTTTCCAAGCAAGGGACTCGTCCTTTTGCCATCTCTTTTGGCCAAAAGGATTGGTGCAATCCTGAGGCCCTGGCCTTGCCTATGCAGGCTTACACAGAGATGAAGATACACACCATGTTGTTCAGACAAGGGACTCTTGACTCTGTTGTGCCTGTTTGCACAGGGTTGGTGCCATCCTCAGCCTCAGCCTAACCCATGCAGGCTCACACAGAGAAAGTTGCATTGTTCAAGCAAGGAAACAACTGGTGGCTTTGCTGTGCCTGTTTGCACAGGATTGGCGCCATCCTTGGTCTTGGCCTGGCCTATGCAGGCTCACACAGAGAAGAGATCGCAGAGCTGCTGACACCCTTAGTGTCCGACACAGACGTGTCCATGGTGCGTGAGCTCTTTCCCTCACAGAGAAGCTCTGGGATCTCACAGAAGATTTGGGAATACACCAAAAGGAATCCACCATTGGGGTGCTCAATGCGTGCACCAAGCATTCAGCAACGATAATGTTTGCCACAGTGGTGTACATTGCAAGCCCTTGCTGCTCTTGTACTGGACCTGGTGCAACAGGAACGCCGCCTCTCCTCGGAAAAAGATACGAAGATGGTTGCAGGGAATGAACTGTCTGATTTGTTCCGCCCCTTTTTTGGCTCACTTTTTGCAGGAGGTGTCAGCCTTTGCTGCTCTGGCACTGGGCCTGGTCTTCACCAGCTCATGCAAGGAGGAGATTGTCATGGCAGTGCTGCAGGTGTGTGGGGGGCTTGCCTGGGGTTGTTTTTATTTTATTTTTGTACAACAGAATTACATGTGATGTTAGCATTCACCGGCTCATGCACTGAGGAGGGTGGAAATGAGGGCTTCTGTTGAACATCCACAGGCCCCTTGCAATAATCCTGCCCAGCGCAAGCTGTGTAGTGGCCGCCAGAAAAGTTTAGAAACCAGCTGGGGACCAAAGCAACAGTATTGCTCGGCGGAGCCCTAAAAGGTCCAGGGTTTAATGCCCACTCTTCCCGGACTTGTGCTGATGCGATTCCAGGCAGACCGGACATGCATAAGGATGCCCTGAATCTCCCTGACTGCCACAGGATCGAGTCTCCTTTTTAGCCGTACAAGCGCTGATGTGCCGAGCAGAGCTGGAGCTCACCACCCCATACGCCAAGCTTGCCGCGCTGCTAACCCATATTGCGAGGTAGCCAAGAGGCATGTCTCCCTTTTTGCCATGCAGGCGCTAATGTGCCGAGCAGAACTGGAGCTCACCACCCCATATGCCAAGCTGATGTGCTTAGGCCTGGGCCTCATGTTTTTAGGAAAGCAGGACCAAGCAGAGGCAACGCTTGAGGTGTGTACAGATGCTGCTATGTTGCTGCTGAGTGTGTATTTGAGTGAGCATGCGCCAAGCTGATGTGCGTAGGCCTGGGTCGTATGTTATTAGGGAAGCAAGACCAAGCAGAGGCCACGCTAGAGGTGTGTACAGGTGCTGCTTGTTGTTGCTGCGTGTGTGTACGCGGGTTAGCCCATCCATTGTACGGTCGAATGCCTATCACAAAAACGCCATTGCTCCGCAACTTTGCTTATTGACCACCCCTTGCTGCCGCAAGCAGTACTCTTTTCATCCCAATGTTGTTGTCCTGCTTCAAAAGCCTTGAGTGGTGCGTTATTGCTCTGTGCATGTCTCCCTGTGTAGCAGTGTGTGTTCCACAGCAATTTCCTCAGCGCAGCTGTGTGTGTGTGTGCAATTTATCAGCTGTCATCTCGTTGCTCTGTGCATTCTCCCCTGCACGGCAGTAACCGCTGTTTGCTTATGCAAACGCGCTTTTGTGCTTGTTCACGCCATCAGGTTGCAGGTTCAGGTTGCAGAAAGGCTCTCAGTCAAAGTGACTGATTGGTGGCCTTCTCACAAAAAGGAAGGGGTGCATGTGAGGTTGTGAAGGTTATGAAGTCCCTGAGGAAGGACACTTGCCGCCTTACAGCAGTTGTCATTGAGCAGCAATCGTCACTGCTCGTTTGTACGCACGCTTTCCTGCGCTTGTTCAGGCCTGCCGCCTTGCATCAGAAGTCTCTGTCCAGCAATCGGCACTGTGCGCATGCTCTCCTGTGCTTGTTCTGGTCATCAAGGATGTGATGCATGGACCTGAAGCAGACGATGTAGGAATAGCAAACCAAGTACGACCAGAATGAAAAGTAGTGAACCAATATAATGCTGTCTCGAGAGTTAGTGCGCATGCACTCCTTGGCTTGTTGAGATCATCAAGTCCTTGAGCAAACACACTGGCCACTCTGCGCACATCTGTCTCAAGTTTCATGCACATCAAAGTGACACACGGGACACTCAGTGGCAACAACTCCATTTTTTCTTGTGCTTCGACTCGCACGCGCCTGCAGTTCACCAAGACGCTGAATGAGCGCATCAGCCGGTTTGCTCAACTGAGTGTGGAGTCCTGTGCATATGCGGGCACTGGAAATGTGCTCAAAGTGCAAGAGCTGTTGGCAACGTGCGGGGAGCACATCGAGGGCGAAGGGGAGAGCGATGCATGGAAGGTCAGCATGACTGGGGTGACTTGGCCTGTTGTATGTGTGTGACTGTGTGTGACCGTGTGTGCATGCACGTGTGTGTAACAAATAGCCAGAATGTGCATTTAATACCAGTGGAATGCCAGGAACACACTGGGGGTGCAGGGGAGAGTGACCCATGGAGGATCTGCATGACCGGGGGTACCTTCAATCCATAAATCCATATCAACGAGAGCATGCCATTCACCTGTGCGTCTGTTCGCAGTCCGTGCACAAGGGGGGTGGCAGTGTTTGTTGGGAGAGCCCAGTTTGCACAATCCATATTCCACAAGTTGCATGCTGTCTATCCTTGCATCAGCGCGCAGTCCATGCACAAAGGGGTGGCGGAGAGTTGGGAGAGCCCAGTTTGGCACAGCCTTCATTTGCTGGTGGCATGTTTGTTGTTCACTCTTCACGTCCACTCGCACACACGCGTTCACCTTCTTGTCTGTGCGCAGTCCATGCCCTGAGGGGTGGCGGAATTGGGAGAGCCCATCCGACACAGCCCACATATGCTGATGGCATATTTGTTGTTCACCCTTCACCCCCACCCACACATACACACATGTTCACCTTCTTGTCCATGCGCAGTCCATGCACCAAGGGGTGGCGGTACTGGGCATCGGGATGATTGCTATGGGAGAGCCTTTAGGGGCACAGATGGCAGGGCGGGCTTTGGAGCACCTACTGCAATACGGGGCGCCGCCAGTGAGGTGTGTGTAACTGCGCGCGCATGCGTGCATGCTTGTATGTGTTTTTCCTTGTAGTGTGATCAGGGCAATCAAGGGAACCTGATGCGCAACGGAGCGCCTGGTGCAGTCTGCCTTGGCGAGATTGGCAGCAAGCTGTCTGCCTTGGCGAGAGTGGCAGCAAGCTGTCTGCCTTGGCGAGAGTAGCAGCAAGCTGTCTGCCTTGGCGAGAGTAGCAGCAAGCTGTCTGCCTTGGCGAGAGTAGCAGCAAGCTGTCTGCCTTGGTGAGAGTGGCGGCAAGCTGTCTGCCTTGGCGAGAGTGGCGGCAAGCTGTCTGCCTTGGCGAGAGTGGCAGCAAGCTGTCTGCCTTGGCGAGAGTAGCAGCAAGCTGCATCCAAGATTTACCTGACATGCTGGCAGTCTGCCTTGGCAAGAGTAGCAGCAAGCCGCATGCAAGATTCGCCCAACAAACGAGTATCCCATGTTTAGGTCCTTGTGCTGTGCACATGCGGCAGTGCATCCTGTACTGGAGGTCTACCAAAATCAGACCACCAGTGCAGAGCGCATTGCGGTAGGTGCACAGCATGTGGATCTTTGTGCCTGCATAGATTGTGCACAAGGGCGCCCGGAATGGGTAAGAAGAAGCACCGGCCTGAGCACCTTATTTGTCGTACATAGGTGTGTCTTGATCAACCCCCATACCTGTGATACTTGACAGGCTGGCGACATGACGTGCTCAGACCTTTGCATCCTGTCATCAAAAGAGCAGTACCTTTGAAGGCCCCAGGCAGGCAGACAGCGCCAATGGTGGCGGTATCAATTGTGGCAGCGGCTCTCGGCCCCTGTGCTGCTAATATGCCTGCTTACTTTTGACTTTGACGCACCCACATCGGACTCTAAACACAATTTATTGGCAGGAACAAGGTGTATCCTCCCACATAAATTTCCTCATGTTCTTGCGCACCCTTGTACAGTAACCCCACACCTTTTTGCTTGCTACAGGTGGGTTGTGCTGTTGGCGGTGGCAGTGCTCAACCCCAACGCCCCCAACATGCCAGCTGTGGCACCCTCGGACACAGCAATTTAATTATTAACGGAGACAAAAGACGCCCTCTCTCACAGCGTCCCTACATGTTGTTGCTTGACGCAGGCGAGCTGTGCCGTTGGCGGTGGCAGTGCTCAACCCCAGCGCCCCCAACATGCCAGCTGTGGACACCCTCAGCAGGCTCACGCATGATGCTGACAGCCAGGTGGCACAATCTGCAGTCCTAGCGCTGGGCATCATTGGTGCAGGTGTGTGTGTGTTTGTGTGTGTGTGTGGTCATTTTGGGGACTCACTGATCTCTGGGGCGCAAGCAGCAGCTGCTGGCTCTGAGCATTAGAGTTTGATGGTTCAGTTGCGTGTGTTTGTAATTATGTGGAGCGAACGAAGGTGTGACGAGTGTGGGCTTGCAGCCCTTCACAGCTTGCACGTGCGGTACTGTTCTGCGTTGTTGAAGCTCTTGGGTTTGTGTGGGCTTGCAGCTTTTCTGTAACAGCAGTTCAGAGTTGAATCAATGCAGTGCGGAAACACACCTGTAAGCTGCGTATAGCAAGGGGCTGAGGTCCTTCATTGCAATGAGTGATTGTGGGTGTAAGTGCAGGACTAGGCTTGCGGTTCTTGATTGCATTGGTCAATTGTGGGTGCAAGTGCAAAACAAGGCTTACCGTTCTTCATTGCATTGTGCGATGTGGGTGCAAGTGCAGAACAAAGTTTAGGTGATATATTTCTCAGGGTTCAGAAAGATACCAGGGCATATTGTGCATCCTGGCACTCGGCATTCATCTGATCATGCTACCATTTGTGCACGGTTCTCTCGCACAAAGGCACGCGCACACACGCACACGCATACACACACACACCCGCACACACACACACACACACACACACACACACACACACACACACACACACACACGCAGGCACAAACAACGCACGCCTGGCTGGCATGTTACGCAACCTGGCCAGCTATTACTACAAGGACCCCCACATGCTGTTCCTCGTCCGCCTGTCCCAAGGCCTCGTGCACATGAGCAAGGGCCTGGTCTCCATCAACCCCTTCCACACAGACAGGCAACTCATGTCAGGTGCGAGACTGGTAGAGGGCTACACTGTGTGTGCGAGTGTGTGTGTGATGGTATGGGAGGGGGGTATCTTAAGGCCTGATGCATGTGAGCAAGGGCCTTGTCTCCATGTACCCCCTCCACACAGACAGGCAACTCATGTCAGGTGCGAGACTGGTAGAGGGCCACACTCTGTGCGGGGGTGTGGGTATAGGCGTGCCTCACTCAGCTTAACCGTTCCTGATCATTTCAGCCCACCCTGCATCATCACATGACTTGACAGCGGCGATGCGGTTTGACGGAAGTGTGCCTCACTCAGCGCTACTTGACTGTTCCTAATCATTTCAGCCCACCCTGCATCATCACATGATTTGACAGCGGCGATGCGGTTTGACGTAAGTGGGCCTCACGCAGCGTCACCTGACCGCTCCTGGTCATGTCAGCCCACCCTGCACCATCACATGATTTGACAGCGGCCACTTCCAGGCACCTTTCAAGTCCTGTGATGGTGCAGGGGGTGTTGAGGTATGGTCAAGCAACACCGAGACCGAGTTTGCGTAGCTAAGGAGGGGGGCCTGCATAGGGACGTCAACGCTCATCAAACAGGGAAAGGCACGCACCTCTCTGTCGAATGCTGTGGGATGGGCTTGGCTGGAATCCTCGCCGTCCTGTGCACAGAAATCCTAACAGTGCTCAAAAACACACATTCACATACGCACACACACACACACACACACACACACACACACGCACGCATACACACACACACGCACGCATACACACACACATGTTTTTCTCGATTTTGCACTGTAGGAATGGGATTGAGTGGGATCCTGGCGGTGCTCTTCAGCGGATTGGACATGCGCGCAACCATCGGGGGCAAGCACCACTACCTGCTCTACTGCTTGGCAGCAGCCATGCAGCCCCGCATGCTCATGACTATTGATGAAGAAGGTCCGCGCTTGTTTTGAGGAGGGGGGGGGGGGGACAGGCAACAGATATCGGGACAGCAGCAGCAGCAGCAGCAGCAGCCATGCAAGATGGGAAACATTGCCTGCGCTCATGGCCATCAATTAAGCGGGGGGGGGGGGGGGTTGAGGGGCGTGCGAGACTGAAGGGAGAAAAAACCTCTTTCCTCAGCTGTCGACAACAAGAGCATGCTAGCCACCTTCTTTGCTACCGTGTTTGCTGACAGCAAGACTGGGGAAGGGTTTGAATGCCAAGTGGTGGCAGGGATGCCTGCTTGCCGCATGCATTACTGTCACCGTGTGTTGCAGGCAAAAGCTGCTGCTCCAAAATAGCTGTTGTAGCAATAACTAAGCAGTTGAAGTGTAATAAAACACAATGAGCACTAGGGTGCACCAGCACTAGGGTGCACCAGCACTAGGGTGCCGATTCCGGCATGCGAAGTGCTGCCCATCTCGGTATAAGTGGGCAAAAGCCGTAGGTGTGGTGCAGCAGGACTGTTGAGCAAGTGTGAAGTGTAATAAAATGCAATAAGCGTTGTGATCACCGGCCCCTGCAGGCAAGGTGCTGCCTGCCCATCCCTGTGCATGTCAGCAAAAGCCGTAGAAATGGTGCAGCAGGGCTGTTGAGCAGGTGTCCTGTAATAAAATGCAATAAGCGTTGTGATCACCAGCCCTTGCAGGCAAGGTGCTGCCTGCTCATCCCCATGCATGCCAGCAAAAGCCGTAGGTGTGGTGCAGCAGGACTGTAAGTGATCACACTCAGGGAGATGTCTGTGCATGTGGTGCAGCAAAGGTGGAAATGGTTGCACATGAGGATTGGCGCTCCACAAACGTGTGTGTCACTGCCCACCTTTGCTTGCTAGCAGGTTGCTTCAACCTCTGCGTGAGCGGGCCAGGCAGTCGGTGTGGAGTTAAAAGACGAGGGCCTCACACACACTATTCACACACACACACACACACACAATTCACACACACACACACACACTCACTCACATACACACACACACGCACCTGTGCACCTGCTCGCCTTGGTTCTTGCAGGCAAACTGCTACCCATCCCAGTGCGCGTGGGCCAGGCTGTAGATGTGGTGGCCCAAGCAGGACGACCAAAGACAATCACAGGCTTCCAGACACACAACACACCGGTGAGGCTGGACTCTCCGCACAGGGAACCCACACCTGCTGCAAGGAAGCAGGCCGTCACAGTCTTGTCTGTTTGTGTGATGGACGGCATCTGAAATTGAGGGTGCCAAGGAAAGTGTCGCACTCTCCTCCTCGAAGGATGGCGGATGGTACGGTTGGTCGCAGTGATGTGACTGTGACTGTGCGTACAAAAACAAAAGGCGCATTTTATGGAGGAGGAGTCCTGCATCATGGATGGGTGCATTGTTGCAAGTGAAGTAAAAAAAAGAGGCTACGCCAGCCACCAGGCAGCGCGCATCAAGAGAGGATCCCTCAGTAGCAAAAGCTACCGAGGTCCTCACCAAATGTCGCAGGACATGGGTCAAGGATTACCATGAATTCGGCTTATGCTACGCGCAAACTCCAGGAGTCATAATCATATGCAATGACGCGCTCCGTCATGAACTTTTGTTTGGGGGGGAGGACTCGCTTATATAGAGGCGGGACAACAGCTCATGCTGAGCATGTAAACCCCAGAAAGCATGATGCATATGCATATGCAGTGCCGCGCTCACTCATGCACTGTTGTTGGGGACTCACTTAGAGAGACGGGGCAATAGCTCATGCTGAGCATGTAAACTCCAGAAGGCATTATGCAGTAAGCAATGACGCGCTCGGTCGTGAACTGTTGTTGGGCACTCACTTATAGAGACGGGACAACAGCTCATGCTGGGCATGTAAACTGACAGAGCAACAAGAGGCCAAGCGCCTGTGCATTGCGTCAGTGCTCAAGCGCCAACAGCATTGAAGGGCTGGTGTGCGTGGGCGAGTTGAAAGTAACTGCATGGCGTTCTGTGGCACGGGTGGGTGGATGCGCAGGTGCTGAGAGCAAAAGCCAAACTTTTTTTAGTTTAGAAGCTGTTCCAAACAGTTGCCAGACAAACAAAAGAGCACACAATGGCAATTGAATCCATTTGAGTGGATGGGTGGTTGGGTGGATAGATGTGCTGGTGCTGATGGCATGGCATTGAATGGCATGGAACAGCAGTTGCATCGCATTTAAATGGATGAGCAGGTGCTGATGGCATGGATTGGCATGGAACGGCAACTGCATCGCATTTCAATGGGTGGGGATGATGTCAATGGAGGTGCTGATGGCATGGAAAGGCATTTTCATGGCAGTTGTGTGCCCTTAGACCGGCGTTGCATGGCATGAAATGACACACACACACACACACACACACAAACACACACATACACCCTCAAGGCCAGTGTGGGTGGGTGCACATTTGCTGATGGCGGCATTGAAGTGTGTGGGACCAATAGGCCTATACAGCTTCGCACACCTCACGTGTCACTTGACTCCCAAAAAGCTCAGTTGGGATGTGCTGTGGCCCTGTGAAGCAGGTGCTGATGGCAGCAGGCGAGCACACGTAACTGATAGAGAGCACAAGAGTCTTACACAGTCACATACACCATGGGGTCCTGTCAAAGTGCTCAGTTGGGGTGCGTGTTGTGGCCCTGTGTTGCAGGTGTTGATGGCGGCAGGAGAGCGCGCAGAGCTTGCCTCTGAAGAGTACGTACCGCTCAGCCCGGTAAGTGCACGTGTCAGGTTTGTGCTGTGGTGGAGGTGTGCAAGGATGGGAGAGCAGGGGGCGCAGAAGGCTCTGAAAAGATGAGTGCAGGGATGGCCAGAGAAGTGTGCCATTTGCTGAGCCCAGTAGAATAAGCTCTTGTACAAACGGAGTGTTGGTGCCTTATTGGTACATTCACGTTCTTGCCTAAGCATTTGGGCCTCGCATTTGTGCTTTGTGTGGTACACTTGCAGCAATGCTTTGATTCTGCTCGTGCCTGCGTCAGATGGGATGCATCTTGCCCAATCCTCAGATGCAATTCAGAATGTGCAACCTAACACTTACACACATACACACACATACACACATGTGCATGCAGGTGTTGGAAGGCTTGGTCATCTGCAGGAAGAATCCTGCCTTCATGGCAGAGTGAACGGCTGCTTCTGGGACCTTATGTCTTGCCAATTCTGCCCCCAGCCATCAAGCAAGTTTGATTTCGATATTTGCTGCACTTGAAGAGTGCTCTGAAGTTTATTGCAGACAACAAATGTATGAGGAGGGAGGAGCGTTGCATGGCTAGGTTTCTTGACATTTTTCAAGAGCAGGATTTTTGGAATCATTGGCTGGGTTACTGGAGACCTCTGACCGATCTACTCACACAGATGTCAACCAACGCAAGTAGGCACCTCACTCAACCAAGCTGGAGACCCCTTCTTTCCACTCTACTGCCTGGCTGTCCCAACACAAATACCTGGCTAACGCACAGAAGAGCTCTTGGCCCACAAATTTAAAAAAAGAGAAAAACATCGTAGGCAGAGGAAGCCCTCCCTACAATCAATTAAGGAAAAGGATGCACGTTGGCTCAAAAGAATCGTAAGTCCCCTCCACCGCAAAGCAGGAGCAAACAGGACTAGTTGGGATCTGGTGGGGAGAAAGCACCTTTATGTTCGTTAGGTAAGGTTACATTGCGATATCCGCCAACAAAGGCAGCTGAGCAGAAACCCTGAGGCCTGTAACCAGATCTGGCCAAAAACATGCTCAACTCAGAAAACTTGGACTGGATATAAGTATGCTCGTTACGATGAGCCCCACCAACACCTTGAAGGATGGGATAGGGTCACATAGCTGTACCTGCCTATAAGGGCAGCTTAGCTCAAGCAAAAGGTGCCTGTAACCAATCTTGTGTACGAATGTCAACTGGAGAAGGAGATTTAGATTTAGATTTACACAGGGGGACCTTCAGCCAGACTGTTCGGCTGATCGGCCTGTGACTGGTCCTCGCCAGCCAACATAATGTCCATAAGCTCAGAAACAAACGAAAAAAGCTTGTTGTTGTGTTGCAAGAGGAAATCAGAAGCATCCTGGACACTGGCTTGTTGTAAAAATGGTTGCTCCATTGAAAAATCACCAGAGAAACAGTTGAACAGGTAAGCGTACTTTCTTCTCAAAGCACAAACATCTGCGTCTCTGCACACCAAAAGGGCATGAGCCTCATCTTGAATCTCATCACAAGAACAGCGATCACACAAAAGAGTGTTCCGAGTATCCCAAGCTGCTGTCTCCACCTTCAGTGTGTGTGCCCTAAGTCTGAAACGGCTAACATTCGTCATGACATGTGGAGACAAATCCAAATGCATGTGCCTTGGTAAACGGGCAGGGGCACGCACGTTATGGTCAAAAGGCACTGCAAAAAGAGACTGGTAAGTTGCCAGCTTACTGTATGTGTCCCGCGGGTTCACTCCCTCAACATCTCTCCACGCTGCCCGCAGCCTGTGTCTGAGGTCATCAGTAAACTCTTTAATAGGGATAGGAGTGCCCTGCCGCAGAGCTTGCACAAAGGAATCACAGCGCCGTAAGCCTTGAAAAGCATCTAAAACTTGAGCAGTCCAGCAGGCTGGCTCACGCGAATGAATATTCAAATCCGCTTTCAACACTCTTCTCAACGTCTCACTGTTAGACCTCAGCATGCTATTATACATTTTGACAACAGACCTAAACCAGTAAAACTGAAGCGGCTCATGACCACACTCCCTCAGGACAGCCCAGTTTGTAGTGGTACGCTTAACACCCAGCGTGCTCTTAAGATAACTCATGTGCCGCACTTGCAGATCACTTGCAAATTCCTTGCCCCCTTTAATGTATTCAGTGCCCCACACTTGGCCTGCATACATTCCAGCTGGAACCACATACGTCTTCCCAAGCCACAGAGACACGTACGGCCTATTTGCCAGAAAATTCTCACGAACAAATTGACGAACCCGAAATGCAGACGCCATGAAGGGGCCAGTTGCATGCTCAGAGGACTTGGCCATGCTCATGCACTTGTGGAACATCATGCCAAGGTACCTAAAAGACTCCTTGTGTGCCAGTGGCACCCCCCCAATATGAAAAACAGGCAGGTCCGACCCAGAGGAATTGAAGTGCACCACCTCAGATTTAACTGTGTTGATGACTAAGTGCTTCCTTTGAGCATACGCATGCAAGCGGTTCAACATGGTCTGCAACGCAACAGGATCGTTGGCCATCAAAGTCAGGTCATCAGCATATAACATGTGCGTCACATAGAATTCAGCCGTACCCGTGACAGCACCTTGC
Source organism: Dunaliella primolecta (assembly GCA_914767535.2). Classification (NCBI taxonomy): domain Eukaryota; kingdom Viridiplantae; phylum Chlorophyta; class Chlorophyceae; order Chlamydomonadales; family Dunaliellaceae; genus Dunaliella; species Dunaliella primolecta. Next base: position 6,242,428 of record OU611765.1, read on the forward strand.
ACCCCCTCCGCAATTTCATCAATGTCATTAATATACAGAGAGAAAAGCAGAGGGGACAAAGGGCAGCCCTGTTTCACACCTGTGTTAGGGTGCACCTGAGCATTCTTCTCTCCATCCTTCAAAATATACTCATCAGCATCGTACATGTTTTTAATGACGGACAAGAAGGAAGTGGGCATGCGTGTGCGCTGCAGATGCTGCCAGAGTGCCTGCCTAGGGATGGTGTCATATGCTTGCTTGAAGTCAATGAATGCAGTGTGCAGCCGGCTAGATCGCCCAGGCTTGATTGTGCGTGCAGCATGCTGTAGGTGCCTTAAAATGTAGATGGGCTGGAGGGTGTTCCTTCCAGGGTAGAAGCCAAATTGTGTGTCTGGAATCTTGTTTGAGGCCACACACCAGTCCGTGACAAGAGAACGAATCACATTAGCATACAAGCGGTACATTGTGCCACTGACAGCCAGCATGCGATAGCTATTTGGGTCAATGAGGGGCCCCTTTTTGTACAAGGGGGTCAGCTTGGCCTTCTTCCAACATTCAGGAATACGAGCCTTGTCATAGAACAACTTGAAAAGCCGGGCAATGTATGGCACCAGCACATTTACCCGCTCAGTGCCCCGGCCATTGACCCGCGGGCGTACCACAGCAGCATATTTGATAAAAGGAGCAGCCACACAGTCAAAACCAGGGGAAGCACGCCCATTCATCTTGCCAATCTGCTTGGCTACCAGCCCTTGCATCTCCTCCTCTGAAGGCAAAGCAACTGTATCCGGCTCAGGCATCCAATTATTTTGAGTGCCCTGTCTCAAAAGAGCCTCAACGTCGCGCCCACGACCCAAAGGAACAGCCATATCCCTTGCAGACAAAGCCACACCCCCACGAACCAATTGAGCTGCCTCACGGGGCTGAAAGTGCGCTTTTAGATACCTCTCCCACACAGACTGTGCCACAGGTGTGGTCTGAGTACGCTTAGATCGCCTCAGCATTGCATGCACATCAGGGTCTTTACTGTAAAGCCTCCCTAGGAACACATCCCTCTGTCTCTGCGTGTATGCACGCTTCGACCACCGAATTTGGATCTTGTATTGCCTCCGCACAAACTCACGCGCATGCAGAGGCTGACCAGTTCGAAGAGCCTCCATGAACACACGACGCTTCTCTCTACAAGCTGCATCAAACCAGGGAGGGCTGTGAGCGCCCCTCCGGCTGGCACGCAAAGGCCCACACACACTGACCAGCCCAGTCATGCCCGCATCCCCAGCAGCTTGTACAATCATTGAACGCAAGCAAAAACATGCTGCCTCACAGGCAGACACAGGGTCCTTCTTTGCAATGGCCTGCTCAAACTGAGTTTGCATCTCACTGTTCCCCACAAGCGCTTCCGCATAAACCTCAGCAAGCTCAGGCCGCCATTTCATGGACAACCTGCTACCACAGCCCCCAGGCTTACACACATGCTCAGACTGCATTCCCCAGTCTGCATCCTCTAAACTAGAATTAGGCACTCGAAACGTCATGCTTATAGGGCAGTGATCACTGATGGCGCGATCCTCAGTAATGTGCACACAGTCAGCGATCCCAAAAACCTTGTCAGACATCAAAACATGGTCAGGTCTGCTCCCTGCAACACCAACATCATGCCCCAAACAAGTACGCTGCCCATTATCCCCGCACACCCTGCCCGTGCCCAGCACCAATTCACAGATGCTCGCAAGCTCTACCAACAGTCTGCCAGCGGCATTCACACCAGGAAACTTACATCTACGGGCGTGGTGCAGGGCAGGGTACGCCATCAAAAGACCACCATGAACGTCCGTGACCTCTCTCATCCTGCCAATTTTGGCGTTCAGATCGCCACAAAGCAGCACATGAGGGGAGACCTGAGTGACACGCGCAACCTCATCAAGGAGAGAAGAGAAAGAGTCAGTCACTGCTCGCACAGGAAAATGTTGACTAACTGGGTTGATGTACAACGCCCCTAGTATGACATCTTCCTGAAACCCAAACAACCGTTTATCACAACGCACCCAAATGCATTGCAAGCGCTGTGAGTCCAGATGTACATGCAAGAAATCAGCACACTGAACTGCTGCAAGCACAGCCACCCCAAAGCCTGGTTTCCCAACATCTCCCGTTGCAATGTGCGTGGCATATATGAGCCGATGCGTGTCATGCAAACCAGACATGAGTCTGTCCATAGTATTTGTCCGGGTTTCTGTGAGAACAACAATGGCATGATTCCTAATGAGCTCCTGGAGCGCCATGGTTTTGCTCAATGCAATCTCTGGTGCAGTGTCAGGGTCAGGTATGCCATTGACGTTCAGCACAAGCAGCTTGAGCTGCCCACAATCTGGCTGACGGTCAACCCCCTATTGAGATCTATTATTGTTTCCACCACCGGAACGCACACCCCTACGAGCATACGCACCACCGTTGCCGTAAGAGTGCCGGTGTACCCTCCTCTCCTCCCACCGGTTCTGTTGGACCATGGCCTGTGAAGGCTGCCAGTCCTCAGCATCCACAGCACCAGCACCGCCAGGAGGGCGGGCTCCAGCCGAGGACGTAGCTGGGCGTGGCATAGAGGAGGCTGCAGCCGCGTATGTGAGCTGGGGCGCACAAGACGTTGGGCGCGTGCACATGAGTGAGGTGGGGGTGGAGGAGGAGGAGGCACCAGCGGGGCCAGAGGGGCGGGGAGCGCGCGCAGCAGGGCCAGAGCGGGCATGGGCAGCAGCAGCAGCAGCCACAGCGTGCTGAGGTAAAGGGCAGTGGTTGGACTGGCGAGGGGAGAGAGCGGGGGAGGCAGCAGCCGGGCTGGGGGGGAGTGAGGGACCAGCAGAGCTGGAGGGCTCAGAGAGCGACAGAGGAGGAGGGGGGGCAGACGGAGGGGGAGGGGGGGCAGATGGAGGTGGGGGGGGGCATGCGCATGGGCGGGGCAGCAGCAGGGGGGCCGCTTCTTGTGGGCGAGGAGGTGAGGTGTGGGTCAGTGGGTTGGTTGCGCTTGGCTTTTGGGCCCTCTCCGCTACTGCAGCCTGGGTCACGTTGCCTGGACCCACCAGTGAGGGAGGGCAGCATGGATTCCTTTGGTGGGGAGGAGGGGCACTTGTCGGTTGGGCCAGGGGGAACAGTGTGTGGGACTGCTGCTGCTGCTGCTGCTGTGGCGGGCAGGGGGTGAGCTGGGCCCAGCAGGTCCAGGAGCACATGCTGGATGGTGGTGGCGTCCAGTCCCTCCATGTCAGAGGGGACCAGGTGGAAGCCCCCCCTTCCCCCATTGAGTTCATCCCGCCAACGGAGGTGTATCTCCACTGGGTAGCGTCTGGCTGATGCCTTGCCCCGCATGGCCTCCTGGACTGTCCCCCTGGTGAGCAGCAGGTTGCTGGCATTGCCTGCCATGTACATGGTGAAGGCGGCCCAAGCCCCCCCTTCCGCCTCCAGCCTCTTCTGCACTGCTGAGCGGATGACCTGCAGGCAGGCATGCCGCTGTGACCCCAATTGGGTTTTCTCCTGGCGCACGCGCAGGCCCCCGGGTGTGGCAGGTGGGCCCTGCCCCGCCGCACTGCGGAGAGAGGCCAGCGTCCCCCGCGCTGCCTGCACCCCCAGCTTGGCGAGCACGGCCCCCTTCCGGTGGGGAGGTTGCTCGAGGAGCTCCACTCCCACCCCGAGCTCACCTGTCACCTGCTCACGCGTCAGGGGCTGCTGCTTGATGTTCCTGGGCAGGGACACCACCAGGCACCCCTCCACCTCCGCCTCATGCTTGGCATCCATGTTGGTGGCTGCCTGCCAGGCAAGTGCGTTTACATGCCCCCGCTGCCTGTGTTGCTCGAAGGTGAGCTGCAGCTGCTGCTCATCCATGTGTTGCTGCTGCTGCTCCAGCTTCGTGAGCTGCTGCTGCTGCAAGGCCGCACGGGCGGCCAACTCCGTGAAGCGGCTGTTCAGGAGCTCCAGCGAGCGCTGGATGGGTGGCAGGGCTTCGAGCTTTGATACGATGTACGCTTCGAAGGGAGACTGGGGAACATAAGGCTGCTGCTCCAGGAGGTCTTGTGCAGCTTGAGTGGCTGGCACGAGTGCCAGCTGCTCGTGTCCAGGATTTGCCATCTCACCCCTTCATCCGATGTCCTCTTGCAAATTTCCCCAATTTACTTTTTTTCCCGGAGGAGAAGGAGACAAGTCCTGATGCTGAGGTCAATGAGTTACAATGAGTTACAATGGGGTTTGACCTTCAGCCAGGTAGTTTGGCTGCTCGGTCTGTTCAACTGTTCCAACTGCACAAAAAATATCCATGAGATCGGAAATAAAACGATAAGTGTCATTAGTTTGTTTCTGCAAGAAACGAATAGCATCCTCAAAGCTAGCTTGAGAATAGTAGAAAGTGCCTGAATCGTCCAGAAAAATTCTATAAGACGAGGGGAAGTCAGAAAATAACTGTGCATAAGCCCTTCGAAGAGAGCACACAGAAGCGCAAGAACAAAGGAACACGGCATGCTTTTCATCTTGGAGTCCTTGTTCACATTTATCACAAGTTGATGTGTGCTCCTGCCAAAGTGATGTCTCAACTCTTAAAGTATGAGCATGTAAGCGAAAACGTGCTATGTTTCTTAGCGTGCGCTTGCCCAAATCAAGATGCAAATACCTGGGGACAGAAAAGGGCGCACCATGAACAGACAAGGGTCTCAAAGGAAGTGCCATCCAGTGATGATATTTGGCTAATTTGTTTGTGTGGTCACCATGTTCTGCCAAGGCATCAGCATTCCACACACCTCGCAGCCTTTTTCTCAGATCAACAACAAACTCCCTCATGACTATAGGCTGCCCTGACCGAACACAATGAGTAAACACGTTGCACCTGTCCAAGCCTGTGCAGGCAGCCAAAAATTCTGAAGTCCAACATTTATGGGAGAGACTGCTCATTTCAACATCTGCTTGCAGTACCTTACTGAGTGTAGTGCTGTTGCTGCGCAGTAAAGCATTGTAAAACCTAACTGCTGCACGAAACCAATAGAACTGTAAAGGTTCATGCCCACACTCGCGCAGTACAGACCAATTAGGAGTGGTGCGCTTTACCCCAAGGATACGCTTCAACAAGCACAGATGTACAGTTTGCAAAGGACAGTCCATTTCAGCTCCTTCTTTCATAAATCTAGTGCCCCAAATCTGGCATGCATACATGCTAGCAGGGAGAGCATATGCTTTAGTCAGCCAGAGCATGGTATGCGGCCTGTCTGTCAGGCGGTGCTCAGATGCGAATTGCCTAATCCGTCTGCAACCAGCTAGGAAAGGGGCACACATATACTCTGCAGTGGCTTGCGGGTTGCGTTGTTTTTTGAACAGCATGCCTAAATACCTAAAAGAATCTGCACACGCCAAACGAGCTCCACCTAACGTGAAAGCTGGCACATTATCACCCTTTGAATTAAAATGCACAATCTCAGACTTGGCAGTATTGATCACCAACCCTTTCCGCTGAGCATACGTATGTAGCCTATCTAACATCAGTTGGAGCTGATCAGGAAGGTTACTAGTGAGGCACAAATCGTCTGCATACAGCATGTGGGTGACTCGAACGTCCCTAGTGCCTGTAATAGCCCCTTGCACATTTTCTGCCAAGCAGTCCACGTCATTGATGTACAAGGAGAACAACAAAGGGGAAAGCGGGCAGCCTTGCTTAACTCCAAAATGGGGGCGCACACGAGCTTGCTTGCAGCCATCCACCAAGATATACTCATCATTAGCATACATGCTTTTAATGATAGCCAACAGGCACGTAGGCATACGAATACGCTGAAGGTGAGTCCAAAGAGCTTCCCTAGAAATTGTATCGTAAGCCTGCTTGAAATCTATAAATGCTGCATGCAGCCTAGGGGATGCATTTGGGCGCTTGACCTGAGCAGCATGCTGCAAGTGCCGCAAAATGAAAATGGGCTGCATAGTATTACGGCCAGGGTAGAGTCCAAATTGAGTGTCTGGAATCTTGTTTTCTTCCTTGCACCACCCAGCCTGGGGTACCCACTGAGTGACCACCTCCCTAAGAACGTTAGCATACAGCCTGTACAGGGTGCCACTTACTGCGAGCATGCGATAATTCCCTGGGTCCAGCACAGAGCCCTTCTTGTAAAGAGGAGTTATCTTAGCCACTTTCCAACAAGCAGGAATCTCAGCCCTCTCCATCATGGCAGCAAACAGACGTGCAATGTAAGGAGCCAAAACATTCATCCTATCCGTGCCTCTACCATTAACTGCTGGGACCCTCTTTTCAGCGTACTTAATGAAGGGTGCTGCAACAGCATCAAAACCAGGGGATGTCCTAGCATTCAACTTACGCATGTGCTCGCAAACAATAGGGTACAGGGCAGCTGCATCAGGCAGTTCCACCACATCAGGTTCAGGCATCCATCGAGACTCAGCACCTTGACGGAAAAGCTGCTCAGGAGGCGGGTTGTTGCGCCCCAGGGGCACTGCCATATCCCGAGCTGGAGCTCCAGAGTTGCCAGTCCAACGTGCAGCAACACGCTGTGCCACCCCACGCATGGCTCCAATAACGGACTCCACCCCTCTGCTAATGCTGTCCCACATTCCAGGCCTTCTACTTAAGGTGCTTTCAGGGCAGCTACCCATGGGGCTTGCTTGTTGATCAGGGATGTGAGGAGCGTTTCTTGCTGGACAAGTGGGGTGCCTGCCCAAAAATCCGTTGGTATGCAAGGCGGCGTCCTGATAGTGTGTGCTTTCAGGGCAGCTACCCATGCCATGCATATGTGCTGCTTCTCTAGTTGAAGGAGAAGAGCAATTGTTCATGCGGGCACCAAAATGATGCTGTAAGTAAGAGTTCCAGCCGTCCGCTGTAATGGGAGTCTGATGGGTGCTCCTGGGCTTCCTAAGCATTTCATGAATGTCAGGCCTGTGTCTCTTCAGCCTGTCCAAGAAAACTGCTTTCTGGTACTTCTCATAAGCCCGCCGTGCACGCCTTGTTTGTTTTTTGTATTCTTTTTTAAGAAATTGGCAGGCATGCACAGCTTGACCACTTTGCACAGCTTGAATAAACAGACGCCTCTTTAACCGACACTGATCATCAAACCAGACAGGCCTTCTAATCCCATGCTTTTCTGTTCTCTTAAAAACACACACCTGAACTCTGTACATGCCAACTGTTTGTTCACTAGCAGCTTGCATTATCCAGCTTCTCAGGCAGAAACATGCTGTATCTATGTTACCAGCATCAAGAGCAGCCTCCAATTGCACCGGCATCTCCAAGTTCCTCTCCAGTTCCTCCACATAGGCCAGTTGCCGCTCGTGCTTCCAAGTTAAACTCAAACGACTTGCACAACGTCCCATCCCACACACATGTTCAGGAGAAGGAGTCCAATCCACATTAGGCACAACATCAGGAATACAAAAAACAACTGTAATACTGCCATGGTCAGTGGTGTCCAAGATCGGAGCGCAAATGCCTGATTTCTGAGCACACTTAAATAAGGAAGGTGATACCAAGACATGATCAGGCCTACTCCGTCTGGAAGGCCGAGTGTCTGAACGATACCCAATTTTAATGTGGGCTGGCCCACATCACCAGGCACACGACCAGTTGTGAACACAAGTCCATAGGCAGCTGCAATATCCACGAGCAGTCTCCAGCCACATTAACATCTCTGCATTCACACCTTCTAGCAGATGCTGAGGTCAGAAGCAGATGCTGAGGTCAGAAGCAGATGCTGAGGTCAGCCACATTAACATCTCTGCATTCACACCTTCTGATGCTGAGGTCAGAAGTGCCAGTTTTGTATGAAGAATCACACATACTGCCACTCTCCATGAAACAAGCATGCAAATTGTACACACTTGCACCCATTGCCCCTCACCATCAGGATTGCAGGAATATCAGATTCCAGGAGAAATGCACTTAACCTTAGTGCTCCCACGTGTTCAGAGATAATACGTAATGTCACAGCTTTGCCACAAACAATTTTACAGAGGTTCTGCAGAGGTCTGCATGCTGCCTGTATTGCCTCCAACTATTGCCCAAGCCTTGTGTCTTCGCATTATTTGGTTTGAATCTAGCGCACAAGCCGTTTTGTGCACTTAGGTCAGGTTCCATTGCCATATCCGCCTACAAGGGCAGCTGAGCGAAAATAATGATGCCTGTAACCAGACCTGGCCAAAGAAATGCTCGACACATGAAACTTGGACTTGAGAAAAAAGATAACAAATCATTTTCGTTGCGGTTTTATGTTTGACGGAATAGCGCAATGAATTATGCTCAAAGACTTTAAAGTTGGTGGATTAGATAAGTGCTTGATGAATAGTGTACTGCTGCGTATACCATACGCAGTATATCAAAAGCATTCATTTGCACTTGGTTGATGGGGCTGCCATACGCGGGTAGCTGTGCTTGTCCTCTGTGAGGCGCTGTGCCTGCTACGTGAAACATGATGTGAGGAGGAGGAGGAAGAAGGAAAAGAAGTGGTTTTGGCATGGTACGGGTAACCAGTACAGCATCAAGACGGCTGGAGGTGAGTCTAAACCTCTTGGGGAAACTTCGAGGAAAGAGGTAAGGAAGTATAATTCTGTTTAAGGCATCCTGGAAAAGATCAAAATGGGGTAACACCCTCTCAAACTCTCCGTCAACAACTTGACTGTTGAACTCAAAGGAAAAATAAAAATTTGAAGACAAAGGCCCAGTTTCTTACATCACATGAATCCTTCCTCTACCTTGTAGTTGAAACCTCCATGGACTTGAACCGCCAGTGCTTCCAGTGGAAGCATCAAATTCAACGCATGACCTGTAACCTCAGAAATAAGCTTGATAACCTGGACTCCTCCTATACTTCCCCACGTCAAACGCTTGACATTGTCCATACAACCATTATCCCTAGCCTCGCCTAAGTTTTTGCAGTTACTCCTTGCACACCAGCAGACGTCATCATTTGGGACATTATGGTGGACAGGATCATCAAACATAAATACAAAGTCTGGAGCAGCACAGCAGCAGCAATGATTCGTGAAGATTCTGATAACTTTGGACTAGGGCGCACCTCAATTTGTGTAAAATACCACAGACGCCTGGCTTTTGCACTCACATCTAGCCTAGAGGATTCATGAGCAGTCTTTCCTGTGAATGCAGGATCTCAGAATTTTTGGCTGCATGCACAGGCTTGGACAGGTGCAAAGTGTTTACTCATTGTGATCGGTCTGGGCAGCCTATAGTCATGGGGGAATTTGTTGTTGATTTGAGAAAAAGGCTGCGAGGTGTGTGGAATGCTGATGCCTTGGCAGAACATGGTGAACACACGAACAAATTAGCCAAGTATCATCACTGGATGGCACTTCCTTTGAGACCCTTGTCTGTTCATGGCGCGCCCTTTTCTGTCCCCAGGTATTTGCATCTTGATTTAGGCAAGCGCACGCTGAGAAACATAGCACGCTTTCGTTTACAAGGGATACAAGGGGAAAAAAGGCCTCAGTCAAGACGTTTGACTGCTACCTGTTCATAAATACACATGAGGTCATGAAGAAAAAAAGGAAGTTTGTTGTTATCGTGGTTTAGAAAAAAATTGATATCCTGGGAATTCACATGGTGAATGGTGCCTAGACAGGACATCCTGTGGGAGATGTGGAGGTGTAAGAAAGAGAAGTTGTGCTCAAAAAGTGAGGCATACTTTTGACGGAGAGAGCAGACCTGGGGATTGGAGCATCTGAACAACACATGTTTTTCATCTTGTATGTCATCAGAATCACAGATATCACAGACCGGAGAAGTACTATTGGACCAAGTAGCCCGTTCAGCTCGGAGAGCGAGTACCCGCAGCCTGAATCTGGCAGTGTTGCGAAGGACATGATGGGGAAGATCCAAGTACATGTATTTAGGCATTGTATAAGGTGGGTGAATGGCATGTGCATTTCTGACAGGGAGAGCGCACCATTGATGGTAAGTCAGCCGCTTACTGTTGCTTACTCTTGGATCAGGGGCTGTGAATTGGTTCCAATAGCCCAGGTGTCTAGATCTCAGGTCCACCACAAATTGACTGAGGTCCACAGGGTCACAAGCCATAATTTGACATAGCACGCTTTCGTTTACATGCTCACACTTTAAGAGTTGAGACATCACTTTGGCAGAAGCACACATCTGCTCGTGATCGGTGTGACCAAGGAGGACTCCAAGATGAAAAGCATGCCGTGTTCCTTTGTTCTTGCGCTTCTGTGTGTTCTGTTTGAAGAACTTATGCACAACTAATTTCTGGCTTCCCCTCTCACATATTTTTCTGGACGAATCAGGCACTTTCTACTATTCTCAAGCTAGCCCTGAGGATGTTCTTCATTTCTTGCAGAAGCAAACTAATGAGACTTATCATGGATTTATTTGGTGCAGTTGGAACAGTTGAGCAGGCCGAGCAGCCAAACTACCTGGCTGAAGGCCAAACCCCATTGTAACCATTAAATTTGTAAATCTGGCTGGCTGTGACCAGCCACAAAACAATCAGCCAAACGACCTGACTGAAGGTCCCCCCCCCTTGTAAACATTAGAGTGAGCTTCACTGCTTACGTGGTTTTTTTATAGCAGGCATGAGAAACCTTGACTAGCATTTGTCTCAAACTGTGGACTGCCTATCCTCACTCAGTGAGTGGAGGACCTCCAGCATCTTGCTGGGATCTGCAGGCAATGTGATTGGCTTGTATCGGTGCTGTTGAAGGAGCATACAAGAATTGAAGATCGGTCCCTGCCCATCAATCTGGACAAAAACTTCGGGGTTACAGGGGTAGAAATGCTGAGAAAGCCATCAGTCAAAATGTATGGCTGCTAGATAATGCGAAAAAGAAAAAAATACATTTTCAAGTGTGTTTGTATGAGGCAATGTTTTCACCCACAAAACAGCTTGATAAGTTAACGTAAGGATTTGCGGTATCAAGAAAAAAAGATGGCAACTGTTTAGGCGGGGTTAACGCTCTCTCCATCAACTAAGGAAGAGGAAGCACATTAGCTCGAAGAGCTGTGAGTCCCTTCCACCAGAAAAGGGAAAGCACATGTGGACCTGGAAAGAGCCGGGGCGAGGTATGGTAGTTGCCAAGCCCGGCATTTTGCAGGAGGGAAAGACACACTTGGTCTGTGTTTTGTTTTCAAGTTTACTAAGGAACAAAGCACACCTTGTCCTATTTGCTGGGACTGGGAACTGTGGCAGCCAGATAAAAACTAAGAAAGGCACAAAAAACACGGGACAGCCGTGAGAGAGATGCAGCAAACCCAGGAACAAGAATGAACGTGAAGAGCATGTTGTTATTGTGACGTGGATCACTATTGCATGTGCAAACACGCATGGCACTGACTTGAGCCTAAAAATCAATCTAACTGAAATGAAACAGGATTCCCTTTGTGACGGAGCCATGCCAACCTCAAAAGGTGCAGGCACTCAGACTGCGAGCATGCAGCTAGAAAATGATAAATGGACAGTTTTGGAGACGTGCACGGTCAGTCCACGCGCAAGAGAAAAAGCACGGGGGCATTGGCACTAGCAGACTAAGTAACAGATTGAATTCACCGAGGTACCCAGTGGGGAAGAACAAGACAAACACGACTGGCAGCGACCTTCCATTCTCTATTTGATTCCTGGGCGTCCGTGTTTAAATGCCATGAATGTGAGCACATCTACCCCATGCCTGACAGCTGCAAGGTCAGCACCAATGAGGTATACATGTGCGGACGGTCACTATGTTCCAGCCAATTTGTTGAGGTGCGTATGTGTGATCAGCCCCCACCATATGACCTTCAATGCTGGTACTGAACGGTCACTATGTTCCAGCCAACTTGTTGAGGTGCACATGTGCAATCAGTCCCCACCATATGACGTTCAATGCTGGTACTGCCTAGAAATGCGTGATAGAGCCTGACAGCAGGCTAAAATTACAATCTCTGCTCATGACAGGCCCAGAACCTGTGTGACAGAACGAGCGGTTAAGTGAGGTAGCATTGAGGCTCCATTCCACCCCACAAAGTCCAGCTAACTGATGAGCCCTGAAGGCACCACCAAAAGCACAAAAGCACCACCTGACACCAAAACACCACCATCTGGCACCACGTAAAGAGAAAGACGATAGGAAAACCACATGTCTGCCTGCCTGGTGCCACAAACACAGACCGATGCCACACATCTGTTAGGCAGACTGCCTAACATCACCGGTATAGACACTAGCGAATTGCATGCTCAGCACCTGTTGCATATACCTATATATTGCAGCCTCTCTGCTCTGTGTAACAAAGCACCAGAAGCCAACCCCTGAAGTACATGCGGATGCGGTTGTGTCGACGCAAAATCACCCTGATACGCACATACATACATACATACATACATATATTCGCTTATTTCTTACCAGTGAATGAAATTTCTAGCAGGTGGCTATCTACAGACCGCTGCTCGTTGACGCAGGCAGCTACCTGGCTGTTCCTGCCAGGGGTAACTTACTTTTACTGCTCAAGAGCTTAGCGCATGATATGTGGGGTCCATCTTTTCATTCTGTGTGGCGTTCCCCAAGGCATGCATGGCACATGAGATCTGTGTGTGCTAAGCACATGACATGTGGGGTCCATAATTTCATTCTGTGTGGCGTTCCCCAATGCAGGCACAACAGAGCACCTGCTGACAGACACCTAGCAAAAGAAAAAGGAAACACTGCGCAAGCCACAGGCCGCGAGCAGAAGGGAGTGGCTCCCTAACTAGCACGCTAGGAAGGCCTTACCCACCCGGCAGACACGCAGCAGGCGCATGCTCTTGAAACTGCAGACACAGACACCCAGCAGATGCAGCAGGCACAGAGCTTACATCACACAGACAGTTTCACAGCAAAAAAAGTTGCACACTCCCTCATGGAACCTGCTTCACAGCGGCACATCTCATGGACTCCTTCACTCAGGCCAGAATGCCAAAATTAGCATAGAGCCAATGCTGCGGCACGCTTTCCATCACACTCCATTCGGTACAAAAAGTGCGCAGTCTCACTCCTTTTATTTCCTCCGTTGCTGCTGCTGCTAATGCCGCTGCTGCTAACCATTATTCCCCCCCCAGGTAAAGCAGCAAGCAAACCTTCTTCTCACAGCTCTTTCTTTTCTTTGTTCCTGCTACCCTTGCTGTCCATGGTGCTGGTGCTGGTGCTGCTGCTCCTGCTAATGCTGTGTTTAGTGCTGATATGCTTCAGGTACAGGTATCGAAGGTAAATGTCCAAGGCGCAGTCAAAGCAGAAGGCAACAGTGTTCACGATGACTGACCTGCGAGCAATTGAAAGATGCGGTACAGGGCTGAAGGTATTGCTGGTGAGGGATGTTATTTATCCACGTTGGACGCGCCCATCTGGGGATCTGACAGCGCTTCAACAAAAGGATATGAATATTAACATGGGTGTGGGTGGGTGGGTGCGGGGGGGGGGGGGGGGAAGAAGACACACAGCATTTCAAGGGCAGCTTCAAAGAGCTGGACACTGAGAATTATAGTGATGAGGGACCAATCAAAAGTTTGCAAGTTCTGAGGGCATATGCCTGCAGAGACCACACCCTCAGCACACAATGAGCAAAGCATGCCTGGTATGGTTTGTTTGTCTTTGCTTACTAACTAGTTTCAGGCGTCACGGAGCAAGTGCCTTCTGCCTAGTAAGCCTGAGACAGGAACACTGTGCAGGCAGCAGAATCACTTCATTGATGAGAGAAGAGCATCTATAGGGGCAAGGCATTGTGAGACCCCTCAACCAGGAAAAGATAGAAAGAAAGCTAAGCTACGCAGGCATTGGGATGCTGCCTACATCAGTGAACGAAAAAAACGAAATCAGTACGGACCAGCCTCAGATGGAAAGGCAAGCGACAGTGCTTTTTGCTTTTTTAGTGTTGGCGCACCGCCTCAATTGCCTTCCTCTTTTTTTCTCCGTTTCCATTCTCATTCGGCCTTGGTGCAACGTCTGGGTTGGAATCATTTAAGGCTGCATCACCAAACAAGCGGCTGCGCAAAGCACACACAGCTCACGAGTGATCAGCATGCAAGCACTTGCAGTGACTTTCAACGCTGAGCAGCACGACCAACACTTTTGTAAGGTGCATCGGGTGCTCATCTACAACGACAGATTCGTAAACATTCACACAAAAACACACACGCCTCTTTCACCACCACCTGTTGCTGTACACCCACACCCACACCCACACGGCTCTTTCACCACCACCATTTGCTGTACACCCACCTGAGCAGGGGCCTCCAGGTGTGCAGGCTATTGCTGAGCAGTGCTATGGACACAGTACTGAATATGCGCTCCAAGATGAGCGTCTTCAGCCCCGCCTAAGAGAGCAGTGTGACATTGGAAACAAGAAAAGATTTGAACCACTCAAACCATCGTGACCACTGGAAGGATAATCTAGTCACGGCACGAATATACAACACGGCAGTTTTGGTCAGCAGCACTCAGGGGATTGTCACTTTAGAGCTTCTGGCATAGCAACCATGCTTCAGCCTTTCTCCATTCACTTTTGGGGCACGGGTTGTAATATGTTGCATTGTGTGCTTCGTAGCCTTTCTCCATTCCCACACCTGGATTGCTCGGGGCCCATGGATGCGTTGTGGTGTACGGATGCGTAGATGGATGAGGCCCAAGGGTGCATTAAGGGCCATGGATGCGTTGATGGATGAGGCTCAAGGGTGCATTGTGGTGTACGGATGCGTTGATGGATGAGGCCCATGGATGCGTTGTGGTGTACAGATGTGTTGATGGATGAGGCCCATGGATGCGTTGTGGTGTACGGATGCATTGATGGATGAGGCCCATGGATGCGTTGTGGTGTACGGATGCGTAGATGGATGAGGCCCATGGATGCGTTGTGGTGTACGGATGCGTAGATGGATGAGGCCCAAGGGTGCATTCAGGGCCATGGATGCATTGATGGATGAGGCCCAAGGGTGCATTGTGGTGTACGGATGCGTTGATGGATGAGGCCCATGGATGCGTTGTGGTGTACGGATGCATTGATGGATGAGGCCCAGGGGTGCATTGTGGTGTATGGATGCATTGTGGTGCACGGATGCATTGATGGATGGTCCCAGGGGTGCATCATTGGGGGACCAATGGATGCCTTGAGGCGTGGATGTGGATGCGTTGATGGACGAGGCCCAGGGATGCCTTGAGGCGTGGATGTGGATGCATTGTGGTGTGCGGATGCATTGATGGATGGTCCCAGGGGTGCACCATTGGGGCGTGTGGATGTGGATGCGTTGATGGGTGAGGCCCAGGGGTGCATTGAGGCAAAGGGAGAACAGTTGTCTGCACCTGATCTAGGCTGGGGGAGAAGAACAGGACGAGGACGATGGCATCTGCGTTGAGGTGCACCATTCTCTCTGCAGGCACGGGCGCAGTTTTGCGAGGACAAAGGCGTCAGCACTCCCTGAGGCATGTTACTTTAAGATGACTTCGCATGGATGTAGGCATCCTTGATAGTGCATGGAAGATGGCACCTGTATTAAGATGCCACCATGTTCCCTGCAAGCAGGAATGTCAACCATCTTATTACAACCTAGAAAAACACAACAACAACTGTTACAAATTTGTTACAGAAAACTTTGTTTTTGCAAAAGAAGCCGGCTTGAGATGGCGTGCAATAATACGGGGTGCCCGTCGTGCGATGTCGTCTCTCATTTAAATTTGATTACAAGCTGCCATGCAAAGGATGGAAAAGTAGCTGCATAAAAAAGCAGATGCATATACTTTGCTTTTGCTCTTTACAATGCCAGGTACTTGTGCAAGATGATTTATTTATATATTATCAGCGTTGGGCGAGGTAAATCCTGGACTTGGAGGAGATCCAAGGGGGGATGACACTGTGACACAGCCACAGCCACCTACACCCACCCACCCAACCCACACGTGCGCATGCAAGCACAAGGGCGCGCGTACAGACACATACAAACACATACATGCATATGTGCATGCTTATGTATGAGCGCGTGCGCGCGTGCACACACACACGCACATGCACACACACGCACACACACACACGCACACACACACACACACGCGCTCACGTGATAGCACGCACATGCAGAAGCTTCCACAGGTGCGTACTCATCCATGACATTAAGTACGTGCAAATGTACATGCATGAGCGTGAACACATGCACACACAAGTTGTCATGAGAGGTGTCCTATAATTGAAGGGAAAGGAAGGGGCTGGACGCAGTGGTGCTCCGAGAGGGATTAAGAATTTGCTTAAGGCATCAGAAAATGGGAGGCAACATAGGGGAAACCTGAGAAGAAGGTCAACCTGCCTGCACCCTGAAACAGCACAAGGCTCTGGCCAAAAAAACGGCAGTGCTGAACAGGGTAAATTACAGTGGTAAGTTACAGACACGGCAAAAATGCATTGCGCACGGTGTTCCAAAGGCCTCTGAGTCTGATGCCGAAATTCAACTCGCAGAGGGGTTTCCTGACAAATTATAGCGCCTTTTTATAGCGCCATATAGAGCGATATTGCTGTCTAGCGTTATAATTACGTTGTGAATTTGGCTCAGATTTGCCAATACACTGATCCCTAATGTTATTGTGCACCGGCGAACAAAGCAGCACCACCCAACCAAGCGGACGCATGGACGCACCGGCGAACAAAGCAGCAACCCCTAATGTTATTGTGCACCGGCAAACAATGCAGCACCACCAAACCAAACTGACGTACTATGACACGAAACACACTGGTTGTTCTTGGTATTCACCCAACCTAGACAGCCGGAGGCGAGCAAGACCCCAGAGCGTGAACATTCGTGAGCACCATCTTCAGCAGCACCACTGGTGGCCTGGACGGACCTCCTGATTGATTGATGTAAGCCCTCATCATTGGTCTCATTGGTTTAAATGAGCAGTTGGTTCAAATAAGCAAGAGCCTGCAATCCCGGGCAACTCACCTGCGTTCATCTCCGCCGGGTAATAGATGCCAACCCCCATCAAACACCAGGTCGCCAGGTGGATGTATTTGGCTACCCGCAAGGCCACCTGGAGTAGAAACAAAAGGTTTGCTCAAGGGTTGGCCCAAGGGACCTGGAACTCAGGCACACCAGGAATGGATCAAGCAGCACACCTGTCCTTACATTCAAGCACAGGTGCTGAAGGTCATGTGCCTGGTCTCAAAATACACTCAGCATAGGTGCTATAGGTAGGTCACTGAGCAGAGGTGCTGCAGGTAATGTGCCTATCCTTATTTCACTGAGCAGAGGTGCTCTAGGTAGGTCACTGAGCATGTATAGATGCTGCATATATGTAGGGATCGGCGTTTGCTTATAGCGCTATATATAGCATAGCGCTATAAGTTTTTTCAGATATAGCGAGTGCTAAAATTGAGTACGGCCAAAATCACCATCGGCCCGTCCGCAGCACTTCAATTTTTGTCGCATACCAGGAGAATGACCTTCATTTAAGGCTAACGTGCACAAAGGAGAGCCGTTGGGGGAGATGCAGGGCCTGGCAAAGCCCTGGACTTAGAGGCCACAGCTACACATGTGTGTACACACACACATACATACACACATACACACACACGCATACTTATGTGTATGTCGCACACACATATACCCACACACAGGCAGGCACACACGCGCAGGCAGCATGTGCTGTAGCATGCACATTCACAAGAGCGTGCTTATGCGTGACAGACAAGTATGCATGCGCAAATGTACGCATGTGCATGCAAGTGCATGAACACATGCAGGCACGCACACATGCACACACATGCACACACACACACACACACACACACGCAAAGGCAGGCAGGCACGCAAGGACCCAGGCAGGCACACATCGGCGCGCACACATGCTTTAAACATGCAGGCACGCATACGCAAACAAGCGCGCACACACACCCACACACAGGCAGGCACACACACACACACACACACACACACACACACACACACACACACACACACACACACACAGGCAGGCAGGCAGTCACACACACGCAGAGAGGCAGGCAGGCAGGCAGGCACACACAGGCGCGCACACGTGCATTGATACATGCAGGCGCGCACACATACAGGCGTGCACACACACAGGCACGCACACATATTGGCAACACACACAAGCTATCATGGCCTGTCTTGTATAAGATAAGGGAAGGGCCAATGGGGATAGCCTTTGCATGAGGGGGTGGGCAACTAAGGGTACACCTTCAGTGCAGTAGGTCATTTGGCCTGAGCAGATATAGCGCTATATTATGGCCTGATGACGGCCAGAGCTCAACAGCTTTGCTTTTTGACTTTCGCTTCTTGCAAGGGAGCATTGTGCACGGTGCCCCACCAGCCTGCCGAGTCTGATGCCGAAATTCGATTCGCGAAGGGTAGTTCTGGCGACATATAGCAATTTCATACAGCGCAATATAGCGCAATATAGCGCTATATCGCGCTATGGGTAGGGCTCAAATAGCGCTATACGCCGATCCCTACATATATGTGCCTATCCTCAATATGCACTAAGGATAGGTGCTCTAGGTAGGTCACTGAGCAGAGATAGGTGCTGTATGTATGTATGTATGTATGTGCCTATCCTTATCTCAATAAGCATAGGGGTGCTGTTGGTAGGTCACTGAGCATAGATAGGTGCTGCAGGTAACATGCCTATCCTTACTGCACGAAATGGGCAAACATGTGCTCATTTCCGGCTGCTACCATGTTGATGAGTTGTGTTGGTGCGTGTATGCCTGTCATTATATTCCTGTACGCGCGCATGCTGGCCCTCAGAAACAGGGAGGAAAAGCCAAATGCTTACCTTGCCCATCACAGCTATGTTTTTTGGGGGTGCGTGTTAGTAATCCCAGTTTGGTCTCATGATCGGGGTTGGGTAAACAGTGTCAAGTATTTGTCAAAAGGGACTCTAAAGAGGGCTGGAAAAAATCCTTTGAGCCTGTTTTGCTCAAAGCTCGACCCTCTTTACCCGACCTGATCAAAAATCTGCACGCCTGCCCATCACATCTATTTTTGTTCATAGAGAATGTCAGTAAGCCCATTTGGGTCGATGCATCGTCGACAACAATCTGCATGAAACCTTCCCATTTGGGTCATTTGGGTTGCTTGTGAGCGCAGAATATATTCTGCACACACATGCGTGCATGTCGGGTTGCTGCAGTAAGCACCCCTGCCCACAAACTGTGCAATGTGCGTCAAGCAACATAACGAGCGCGCACATAAAAAAAGGCAGGTGGGCACGGAAAGTGCTGTACACGTGTGGAGAAGGCATGTGGCAGTGCTAACGTGTGGAGAAGGCATGTGGCAAGTGCTAACATGTGGCAGTGCTAACATGTGGCAAGTGCTAACATGTGGCAAGTGCTAACATATGGCAAGTGCTAACATGTGGCAGTGCTAACATGTGGCAGTGCTAACATGTGGCAGTGCTAACATGTGGCAGTGCTAACATGTGGCAGTGCTAACATGTGGCAGTGCTAACATGTGGCAGTGCTAACGTGTGGCAAGCGCTAACACGTGGCAAGTGCTAACATATGGCAAGTGCTAACATGTGGCAGTGCTAATATATGGCAAGTGCTAACATGTGGCAAGTGCTAACATGTGGCAGTGCTAACATGTGGCAAGTGCTGTACATGTGTGAAGAAGGCGTGTGACACGTGCTGGCATATGGCAAGTGCTGTATTTGTGTGAGAAGGCATTTGGCATTGCAAGTGCTGCATACGTGTGAAGACAATTGGTTGTGTGTGTTTTAAAGTGCTGTATATGTGTGAAGACAATTGGATGTGTGCATTTTTGAGCGTGTAAAGGGTGTGTAAACGCACACGTGCGTGCGCGCGTGTACATACAGACACATGCTTGTGTGGCCATGAAGCTGCTCATGGGTTTTTTGGAAATATAATTGTAAACAGAATTAAGGCAGCTTGAGGTCTGTAAGCAAGGCAAATGCTCAAGAGGACTCTGTACAAGCACAGTGGCGTAAAATGCATGTGTGCAAACAGCAATGTCCACGAGTCTCTCAGTAAGGAATAACCATGTATCCCGGAATGATAGCAATGAATGGCACACAGCAAGTTTTAGCCTGCAGCTGACACAGAAACGAAGGCACTCACCGCGGCTTGCGGCAGCATTGCACAAGGATGGAGCTAGCATTGACCAGCAAGAGGGTTGCCTGTTTTCTTCCACTTCCCCTAAAGCATCACCCTCAGCATCACCCTCAGCATCACCCTGAGCGAGACACCCTAAAGCATTAACCTCAGCATTATCCTGAGCGAGAAACCCTAAAGCATTACCCTCAGCATTCCCCTGAGCGAGACACCCTAAAGCATTACCCTCAGCATCACCCTGAGCGAGACACCCTAAAGCATTACCCTCAGCATTATCCTGAGCGAGAAACCCTAAAGCAATACCCTCAGCATTATCCTGAGCGAGAAACCCTAAAGCATTACCCTCAGCATTATCCTGAGCGAGAAACCCTAAAGCATTACCCTCAGCATTCCCCTGAGCGAGAAACCCTAAAGCATTACCCTCAGCATCACCCTGAGCGAGACACCCTAAAGCATTACCCTCAGCATTACCCTGAGCGAGACATCCTAAAGCAATACCCTCAGCATTATCCTGAGCGAGAAACCCTAAAGCATTACCCTCAGCATCTCCCTGAGCGAGACACCCTAAAGCATTACCCTCAGCATTTCCCTGAGCGAAACACCCTAAAGCATTACCCTCAGCATTTACCTGAGCGAGACACCCTAAAGCATTACCCTCAGCATTACCCTGAGCGAGACACCCTAAAGCATTACCCTTTGCATTTCCCTGAGCGAGACACCCTAAAGCATTATTACCTCAGCATCACCCTGAGCGAGACACCCTGTGAAACACAGGCACCCACCTACGGCTTGCAGTAGTGCACAAGGTAAGGGCACGCATTGACCAGCAAAGTACAGGTTGCCCTCCTTGTTCCACTCCCCCTCCAGCATCATCCTCAGCAATAAGTGACCCAAACTTCTGAAGCACTGGCACCCACCTTGGGCTTTCGGAAGAACACAAGGTAGGGGCCAGCATTGAGCAGCAACATGGCTGCCTTCAGCCAATCCTCCTCCCACAACACCCTCAGGCAGCCGGCGAGGGACCCAAAGCAGCAGCAGTTGAAGCGCGCGTTGAGGGACTGCTTTGTGAAGGCCGCGCCCCACTCCCTGAAGCCTGCCTCCGAGGGCTGCTGGTTGGATGAGTGCGGCAGAGTGTTCGATGAACCTGGTGTCGGTGGTGCGTTTGGTGGATGTGTGCGTCCGTGGGTGTTGGTCTCCTGACTTGTGTTGTGAAAAGCAAGGCCACCTTTGAAGCCTTTGAAGCACCCAGTGAAGGCTGCTGCCCACAATGAGGGTTGCAGGGCAGAAGGCAGGGAGGGCTGCTGGTGCTGCGCAGGCCAACTATCAGCTTCATGCTGCTGCTGTTGCTGCTGCTGCTCCTGTTGCTGTTGCTCCTGCTGCTGCTGCTGCTGCTGCTGCTGCTCCTGCTGCTGCGGTTGCTGCTGCTCCTGTTGCTGCTGCTCCTGTTGCTGCTGCTCCTGTTGCTGTTGCTCCTGTTGCTGCTGCTCCTGCTCCTGCTGTTGCTGTTGCTGCCGCTGGCTATTTGGCTGAGGCGCCTCTTGGTCAGCCCACAGCGGTTGATTGAGGTCAACAAGTGCCTCAGCAGGTACGCAGAACGGGGGCACTGTCAAGCCCTTCAGCAGCATGCCTGCATGATTGCGTCCAATGCAGGCAGAAGGGGGGGCATGAGGTGTTGACGCACGCTAAAGGGGGGGGGGGGGCTGTCAAGCCCTCCAGCAGCATGCCTGCATGATTGCGTTCAATGCAGGCAGAAGGGGGGGCATGAGGTGTTGACGCACGCTAAAGGGGGGGGGGGGGGTTCAAACCCTCCAGCAGCATGCCTGCATGATTGCGTTCAATGCAGGCAGAAGGGGGGGCATGAGGTGTTGACGCACGCTAAAGGGGGGGGGGGTTCAAACCCTCCAGCAGCATGCCTGCATGATTGCGTTCAATGCAGGCAGAAGGTGGGGCATGAGGTGTTGACGCACGCTAAAGGGGGGGGGGGGGTTCAAACCCTCCAGCAGCATGCCTGCATGATGGTGTAGGAGGTAGGCGTGCAGAAAGGGAGGTCTGCAAGAAGGAGGCCGGCAAATGGAAGGGGGCGGTGGTGGTGGTGGTCGGGAGGACCCAACACCCCCTCCCCGGGGGTTTGTAAGAAAGGAATCAGCAGGTATGCAGAAGGGGAGGTGTGTCTGGCCCTCCAGCAGCATGGCTGCATGATGGTCATCAGGCATGCAGAATATATAATATATATATAATATATTATAATAAAATAATAAAATAATAATAATATATAATATATATATAATAAAAGGGGGCAAGAGGTGTTAAGGCCTGAGAAAGGGGGCAGGGGTTGTTGAGGCACGCAAAAAGGGACAATTGTGAGGCCTTCCAGCAGCATGGCTGCATGATGGTGTTTAATGCAGGCAGAAGGGGGGGGGCATGAGGTGCATGCATACAGAGGGGGTGGGGTGTAAAGCCCCCCAGAAGCATGCCTGCACCCAAGTGTCAGGTGGAACGGAAAGGGTGTAAGGGTTGAGAGTTTGTCAGGCCCTAGTGCTAAGCCTGTGCACAATGGCGTGGCATGGAATGGAAAGAGCAAGGGTGAGGTCAAAAAAATGAAAGAGAAGCTCATGAGGCCCTCCAGCAGCAAGCCTGCACAAAAGCGTGGAATGGGGTAGAAAGAGCTCCAGGGCTGAGGCATAGAATGGAAGTGAAGACCATGAGATCCTCCAGAAGCAGCCTGCACTTTTGTAAGATGCAGTCAATGAGGCGGAGACGGTGCCTTGGTTTGCACAGATGGAAAGAAAGGTGTGCACCGGCAGTGAACCAACTTGTTCACCAATATGAGAGGAGGAAAGGTGGGACGAGGCCCCAGGCTCTGCATGAACCCAATGATGAAGAATCCAATGAAAATGTTCACCAATATGAGAGGAGGAAAGGTGGGACGAGGCCCCAGGCTCTGCATGAACCCAATGATGAAGAATCCAATGAAAATGTTCACCAATATGAGAGGAGGAAAGGTGGGACGAGGCCCCAGGCTCTGCATGAACCCAATGATCATGATGTTGGTTGTCCACAGCTTAGCTAGCTGCAACGCTTTCAAAAAAGGTGCTGTGTGTGTGTATGTGTGTGCGCGCGTGTGCGCATGCCACTCAGAGATTGAAGCGCCGAACAACACAACTGCGGTAGCCCATGGCCCCAATGCTGTGATTAGCCAACTGCCACAACATCCAATGGCTCATTGCCATTGGACACACTGACCCCTCACTTGTTCCTTGTTGTCAATCCATGCCACTGGCCCAGCTAGGGACCAACCCCTCAACCCCTCAACCCTACAGTTTATTGGCACCACGCCACCATGCCATCATGTTTTCCCAGAGGGGGGTTATCTGCCCCCCCCCCCCCCCAAAGATGTTCTTTTGCATGCTCCCTGCTTAGGTTTCCCCCGACTGGCAACGTTCAAGCTTGGCTTCCTCTGGTAGCCTGTGGCACTAGAGTCTGAAAATGGCCAGTTGGGGGACACATGCCTGTTTAGCCGCAGCCTGAACCCTACACTTTTCACCCCCAAACCTCCATACCCAATCACCCACTGCATCAAAAGAGTGTTTTCTGTGATTGTAATCCTTGTAAAAAAGAATCTAGTTGCAAAAGAAATGGATTTAAAAGACCCAGTGGTTGATGAGATTACATAATTTCAGCCACTTCCCTTTAGGTGAAATCCAGCACAAAGGGTGCCGAAAAGATCATGTTTCGACCTTCTTCCTTCCTCTTTCTAAATAAGCAGGAAGTTAGCATAGTATATGTAGGTCACAAAAACACATTTCAGGCAATGAAAAATGATCCTAGGGCGGAGCTGCGGGCCCTTTTAAGTGATCTGAGGCCAGGAGAATGATCTGGGGTCTCCCAACTTTCATCATTTCAAAAGACGGTAACACTTTTAAGAAAAAACGGTTGGCATGGTTAAAACTGAAAAAGAAATTCGAGAAAAAAGCATGTCCAGCAATATAGGCCAGTTGATCCCCCTGGTGTTTCCCTAGGGTTTGCCAATTCCATGTGAATGCACTGCATATACCAGCTTTCTGGCAGGGAAAACACAATGTACCGTACAGAATTTATATCATCCCGCAAAAACAATGTTTTTGAAGGGTGCGGAATGATCAAAATTCTGTACGGTATGCGGCATGTATTTATGGAACCAGCCACACCTATTCATGCCACATGTGATTGCCACCGTCCCCTCTTGTAACCCCCTCGTAACTGCCACCATATGTAACATTCCCAACCCGTTACTCACTTGTAACTGCCAACAAGCCGTTTTCCCAGCTGTGGACCAGAAGGTCCTTCCCCACATCAGTCATCAGGGCAAGCTGCACCTCAAAGGGCTCCTCTCCTGCAAAATGAGGGACTGCTGCGCCCCCTGCCGCCACCTGTTCTTGCTGCTGCTGATGATGATGATAATAGTGCATGTGCCCATCTGGAAGGACAGGTCCCTCGGCCACTCCCCTCTGTTGATGCAGCAGGAGCTGCTGCTGTTGTTCCTTTTGTTGTTGCTGCTGGGCGCTGGCCCGGAAGTGCATCCAGTGCGCCAGGTCCCGCGCAAACGCGGCCTGGGACAGCCGCGCTGCCCACCTTAGCCTCTGTTCTTCGGATGCAGCAGCAGCAGCAGCAGCAGCCTCTGCTGAGGATGCATGCGGGTGCACGTCGGCTGCAGCATCTGCCCCTGCAGGTGCAGCAGGCACCTCATCAGCCACCTCCCTTCCATGCTTGTGTTGTGCCAAAACAGCAGTCCAGAGCTGCAACTCTTCCAAGGCAGCGGTGGTGACGGAGGAGGGGGAGCCAGGGGAGGGCAAGCAGGCGGAGGTGGAAGTGGAGCAGGTCGACGGGCTGGGAAGGAGCATCGCGGAGTAGGTGCAAATGAGGGCGCCTGCAGCCCACAGCTCCAACACCATCTCCTTGGGGTACGGCATGCCTGTGTGGGCCAGCAGACCGAGGGGTATGCTCACGCACACCTGCAGGGGCAAGGCAATGAATGTTTCAGAGGTAGGCACCCAAGAAAGGCCAGGGGTGCGATGGCATTTCGTGACGGCCAGCAATTTCGAGCAGCTCCAGGCTGTGTGGAGGAACGCTGGCATTCTCGCACACGCCTGCAGGTGCATGAAGGAGCGCAAACCTGCAGGTGGAGCAGGGAATTTCGATCGCGGTCAGTATTTCGGGGCAGCTGCAGGCTGAGTGGAGCAGGTGCGCTGGCATTCTCGCACGCGCCTGCAGGTGCATGAGGGAGCGCAGACCTGCAGGAAAGCAGGAATTTCAATGAATACCAGCAATTCGAAACAGCTGGAGGCTGAGTGGAGCAGGTGATGCTGGCACACCTTTACAGAATCATTAATGAATGAAATGAAGGGAAAAGGAAAATAGCGGTCCTGATTCAACGCGAGACAGGCGATGGCAACCTGCTCCCCATGTTGACCCAGGCACTCCTCCAGCACCTTCACGCTCGGGGTCGCTTCATTTGTCAACTTCAAACTGCCGCCAAGTTGAAATCTTTTGAACTTCATGCAAACTTGTTTCGCCAGATTGGCGAATGGTACAACCTTGACACATGATGCAACCTGCGCACGAGAGGTGCTCACCTCGGCTCACTGCCCTCCCTGCCCGTGCAGGCCTTCCTCCAGCAAACCCACGCCCAGGGGTGTACCATTTGCCAACTCTGAACTCTTGGAGAGCTCTTTTGAGCCGTTGACAAGCTTGCCAAACTAGCAAACGATACAACCCTGACACATAATACGACCTGTACACAAGAGGTGCCCCCCTCGGCTCACTGCCCTCCCTGCTCGTGCAGGCCTTCCTCCAGCAAAGCCACGCCCAGGGGTGTACCATTTGCCAACTTTGAGAGGATCTTAGAGAGCGCTTTTGAGCTGTTGGCAAGCTTGTTTTGCCAAACTAGCAAACGATACAACCCTGACACATAATACGATCTGTACACAAGAGGTGCCCCCCTCGGCTCACTGCCCTCCCTGCCCGTGCAGGCCTTCCTCCAGCAAACCCACGCCCAGGGGTGTATCATTTGCCAACTTTGAGAGGATCTTAGAGAGCGCTTTTGAGCTGTTGGCAAGCTTGTTTTGCCAAACTAGCAAACGATACAACCCTGACACATAATACGACCTGTACACAAGAGGTGCCCCCCTCGGCTCACTGCCCTCCCTGCCCGTGCAGGCCTTCCTCCAGCAAACCCGCGCCCAGGGGTGTACCATTTGCCAACTTTGAGAGGATCTTAGAGAGCGCTTTTGAGCCGTTGACAAGCTTGTTTTGCCAAACTAGCAAACGAAACAACCCTGGCACATAGCATGACCCGTACACAAGAGGCTCCCACCTTGGCCACCCGCTCCCCATGCTGGTGCAGGCTTTCCTCCAGCACCCTCACGCCCAAGAATTGGCCGCCGAGACTTGCCAGCAGGCACAGGCTGCGGCTCTTCACATCATCTGGCAGGTCCTCAGGGGCGTCAGCCGCGCCCAGCCACCCCCGCAGCCTCGACTCAGGGGGCGCACAAAGGGAGAGCTCTAGCTCACAAGGAGCCATATGCTCTTGGATGTCCCCGGAGCCTTGATCCTCACCATGCCCCTGTTCGTGTTCGACATCCGCAATCCGGGCATGCCCCTGCTGCTGCGCTGCGCCGGCTGAGGAGGTGCCAGGGGGGCTGCTTGGGATGAGGAAGGGTGTGTGCAGGGCCATGCGATAGGCAGAGGGAAAGGGCTGCCCGTCCAGTGTGCTGTCCCAGTATGTGAAAGGGCATGCCTGCGAGTGCGCAGCCAACCGACACAGGCACAGATCAGGTCAGGTCATGCAAAGGTGCGGATTAGGTTCAGGCACGAGGCATATGGTTGACAGGGCACATCGCATCCACGAAAAAACAGTCTAGCAAGCACGGGAAAACAGAGGTTGATTATCTGTGGGGTGCGGGTCGCAGCAAGAAGTTTCGGGAGACCCTGCACCTGGTGTGCAGTATGTTAACAGACGCCTGACCCACCCCCCCCTTTTCATGGCTTTTGCTGCGGTGGCGTATCCATCCACACGCAGCATTAGCAAATTTGGCTGCACAAATATTCTCTGTAACATTTACCTTGGTTCATTCCCACATCCTAATTACATCGAAGGGCATCTGTCAGTGCTGCCGCAGCTGGCCATTTGTGCTTGCACGTCTTATCAGCACAGTGCACATCACGCCAGTGCTTGTATGAAACACCAGATGGATTATCTGTCAGCGCTGCCGCAGCTGGCCATTTGAGCTTGCACATTTTACCAGCACAGTGCACATCACGCCAGTGCTTGTATGGAACACCAGATGGATTCTCTGTCATTGCTGGCGCAGGCGGTCATTTGTACTTGCACATCTTATCAGCATAGTGCACATCATGCCAGTGCTTGTATGTTACACCAGCAAATCATATCAAACCAGAGCTTGCATAGCGTTCCTGCCTCACAGGAAGTGTCAGAAATGAGGCGGAGCCCACACATGAGCTGTGCTCTCCCTTTGAGCTGCACAAATGGCTATGTCTCTTGGCCCTTTGCCATGGTTTCCTACAAGCTATGATCTTTTAGAATTTGTACATGTCTTTTCTTTGGCCCCTTTAAGGGATTCCCATGGGCCCATCTGCCCCTCAGCAACTGGCACATGGCATGAAGCCTCAACCACCAACCCTGGCACATGCCTGGCTTGCACCCACAGGTCTCTGAACACCCACAGCCCACATCAGAATGAATGCCTCCATGGGCCAATCTGCCCCTCAGCAACAGGCACATGCCTGGCATGCGGCCATGTCTCTGAACACCCACAGCCCACATCAGAATGAACGCCCCCATGGGCCAATCTGCCCCTCAGCAACAGGCACATGCCTGGCATGCAGCCAGGTCTCTGAACACCCGCTGCCCAGTATAATGAAGGGAAAAGTTTTCAAGGGGCACGGAATTGGCCTCAAGGGGCCTTCCATGTCAAAATAGCTGGAATCCTGGGGCTCACTCTTTGGAAGGAAAACTGATACTTTGCTCGGCATGAAGGGCAGACTGTGTGGAGACCCCCAGCCTTGAAACACAAACAGATGTTGCCGAGGGCCTTGTGCCAATAGCCCCAGAGCATGAATAAAAAAAAGATCATAAGATACAAATAGATTTAGCCCAGTGGCTTGTGTCAACCACTCCAGAGCATGGATAAAAAAGATCAAAAGATACATTTAGGTTTAGCCCAGGGACTTGTGTCAACAAGGTTTAAAGATGGCGGTGTGCACATAAAGGGAATGGTTACCTGCTAGCTAGCTGGACGGAGGGCTGGCACACAATTGCTTTTGGTTCGTAAGCCTCAAATTTCTATTGGAAAAAGAGCTGATACTTAAT